>JBBPPY010000056.1:0-46339 GCA_038092195.1 Leccinum barrowsii
AGCAGGTTGTGATACCGCAGAGTTACCCAGTCCGCGACCGTACCATTTACCGGACCACCAAGCTCGGTTCGTCTCGTCGTGCTTGTACTCGCGGGAGAGGAAAACGGCAATAAGAATCTTATGGATCGCACGCTGGATCGCAATGATCACAATGACACCCAAAACGGCGTGCGATGTGTCCCATAGTTCGAGGAACCACTAAAACCGATTGTGAGATGCGAGAAAAGCAATACAGCAGTGCACGTACGAAGAGCTCAAAAAAGGCAAGGATGCCGACAAGGGCGAGGAAGTGAGCGACGGCAGCCATGACAGAGGCGAATTTGGTCCATTTCTCGAACACGGGACCCAGGAGCAACGATATAAAGAAGAGGGCCAGCAGCACGGCGGCATTCCAAGCCACGGGACCAATTGCGACCACTCCAATACGGATAAGCGGACTAGGATTGGGTGCCCCGGTGGGGCTGGGGAAGGACTTGACAAACATGTAAGCAATGACGAAGATGGCTGCCATGCAGATCGGCCAGATCACTTCGGAAATACTACCGCCCGCCATGTTGCGCGTGGAACGTCGCCAGGCAGCTTCTCTGATGGATGACCCAGCTTCTTCTTCTTGTAGCCAGTAATCATCGTCCTGGAGGGTCGGCAGTATCCGTACCAACTGCTCGCCTTCGTTCTTGAATTTCCCCTGGACATCCATCGCAAGAATTCGCGGTAGTCGATGATGAAGTCAGAAAAGGAAAACTGGTGAGGGTTGAAGAGGAATGGCGCGATGCAAAGTGAGAGAACCGAGAACCAGAAGTAGATCAGGTGTGGTATCCAGATGGAAAGAGACACGTAGAGGAGAATGACGAGGTTCCTCATTCTCATGTAGATGCTCGGCCCCGCGAAGCGTGAGTACAGAATGCTGAACGAGATACGAGTCGTCGCAAACCCACGACCTGTATGTCTTGTGGAACCCTGCAGGCTAAGTACACGAGCGGGGTGTATGTCCCTTGGACTAAATTTCACGTGTCGGTGCTGTGATCGTCGTGTAGACAGGTCGATAACTCGAACGAGGTAACGAATATCGACTCACGAGCATGTAGCCGGGATCGCAAAGCCACCAAACGTCAAGTTGCTGAGAATGGACTAAGAGTATATCTGATTAGAGAATACTTCGAATATCGGGGAAAGCGATAAAAGGTGCTTTCCAAAACGAAGCAACGCCTTTCCGGTTCCGCGCTCGACAAGCTCTGTGGAAGAATTTGTATATGACCACAAAAGTACAGACATCAATCGTACATACCTTGGAGGAACAACGGCAAGAAAGCGATGAAGAACACCAAGAAGATGGAGAGGATGCACCGCTTTATCCAGTCAAAGACGGGGTCGAGGCCACCAAGATGTTGTTGATGTGGAAGCCCGGGTGACCGTAGTAAAAAGTGAGGAACCGATCGATGGGGAGTTGGGTGCCTAGGTAATAGTACTCCCGACTGAGCATCTGCTCACCCATACCTGTGCCGATCTTCGTCTGGAAGCTGAGGATGGTTCCGAACCCGAGGTCACGACCCTTGCCACGCTGGTAGTACTCCGAATGTTTGATTCGTCCGCCGCGTCCAAAGGCATTCATACCGGCGAAAATATCTTCGTTGAGGTGAAGTCCCTTTTGTGCCTTCGAGACACCACCCCGCGTCGTCATGAAGATTGCGTTCAAGAAATCGGGGTGGCCACAATGAAGTTTACCCCCGATCCATGCTAGAGCGCGAGCCGTCATGGTACCAAACGTCTGTTCTTTCCCTGCCGCAACATCTCCCAAAACACCAATATTCTCCGAAAAGATATACTCCCGCGTACCGACGATAGCAACAGGAGCTTTCTTGAACTCCTTGCGTCCCCACTGCACATACGGACTTTGGCCCGAAACCGAGTACTCTTCGAATTCTCCAAGGATATTGCGAATCTTCAAACACTCCTCTAGGTAATTGTCTTGGTTGGCGTCGATAAGCTGGAGATACTCTCCACGATAGAAGATGATGGCGTGGTTCTGATTGTCGGACTTTCCGTCGCCAAGAATGGGGTTGCCTGGCAGTTCGACGCGGAACTTTGGTTTGCGTTCAATTCCCAGTTTTCTCATCAAACTCGGAGTGACCGTCGATCAAGACCGAGAACAAGCGGGGATCACTGCCCTTGGCTTGGGCCCAGCCTCCTCATCGAGGTAGGCGATCTGCAGATCCGGGTATGCACGCAACAAGAGTTCGGCGTTCTCATGCTCTTCCTTGTTGAATTTGGAGTACCGTTGCATCGAGATGGTGAACTTGAACTTGCGACGTGACATGCTGGGCGCGGAGCGAGGCCCAGATGCGGCCGGGATGATAGAACTCGACTAGTCCCCAATCGATCAGTCTCAACTGGCGTAGCGTTCAGATGCGGTCCAATCGAGAAAGAGAAAAAAAAAAAAGAGAAGCAGAAGCAGAAGCAGAAGCAGAAGAAGCCCTCCGCAAAAAAAATCTCAACCCACCTTTGTGATCGATCATCACGTTCCCCGGCTTCACATCTCGGTGCATAATCCCTCTCGAATGCACGAAATCCAACGCCTGTTCCGAGACCGAGCCCCCACCAGTTTAGCGCTCGCACAAAAAAAAAACCCCCATTGTCGTGAACACATCTTGAACAACTGAAACGGATAATACTTGACATCGAGCTCGCTCAACGTCCCAAAGAGCACCCTCCACTCGACGTTCTCCACATGCTCCATCACGAGACTGTGACAGCGCTCAAAAGGGTCCCGTACGACGTCCCTCAGCGCGACGACGTTCGCGCCTCCCGTCAGGTTATGAAGGATCTTGACTTCGCGCTTGATCTTCTTCGGGGCGACGGGCTTGAGAACTTTGATGACGCATGTCTCCGAGTTGACTACGTCGATGCCCTTGAAGACCCGCCGAAGTTGTTCGGTTGCGTGCGTGCGCGTGCGATCGAACGATGAGTCGGAGCGTTTGCAACGGCGGTGTGACACATAGCTTCCTTACCTCTGAATACCTTCCTCCTCCAATACGTTCGATAATCTCATAACGATCTGGCGAGCTCCATTCGATGTCGAAATTCTCTGTTGGGAACAAGGGTTATTGTTGGCTGTATAGACGTCACCGTCTGTTCGGTACCGACCATACCAGTGAAGCGTTCACGTCGGCGTAAGATCTTGCCATGGTGGGCGACGAGCTGGTCAGAGTGAAGAGCCAGGACGTGTCGAAGAGAGCAAAGGGCGGTGGGCGTACCCACACTGGGGCACGTAGACTAGGGCAAATGCAGTAACGCACACACGGGTTCAAAGGACAGCCCTGCGCGTGTTCGCAGGTCCCGATTCGGTCGTCCCATTGATATGACAAAGTAAAACGGATAGCGATGATAGATATAGATCAGAACTCAGATCGATAACGAGAGTGAAAAACCTAACGGGTGGATAATCGTCAACACCTTGCCCGAAACGAATCATGCAAGTGACTTACCAACGAGTATTATTGTGATTGGATAGAATTGGAAATCATGGGCAGCAACAGCTCAACCACCTGCGCAATCGAGCTATTTTGCTGGCAAAACGTTTCCAAATCTTTGCCGGACCATAGCCGCTCCTCTCCTCGCGACCGTGGATCGCTCCCGTTTCCATCGTCCTCGCTGCTACTTCTCGAGTGGGAAGGGGCCTCAAGTTTCCCAGGTCCGTGGAGAAGGTACACCTTACTCCTCGACTTTGACCGCACGAGATCAGAAGACCCGGTGATATCGCGAGAAGTCAACGAAAACTGGGAAGTGGGGTCGAGGCGCTTGAGCGCGCTATTCAGCTTCCCCGACGATGGCGGGACAGAAAAGGCTCCTGGACCAATCAGAGTCTCCTGCAACACCCTGAATACGATATCGCCAACAGCTCGAGAAAATCTGGCTTGGAACGGTGAAGCGTTCGATGCTGTGGAGGAGATGCTCATCGACGCTTCCGTCAATCTCTTCAACGAGGTTGCCCACTCGTGGCGGACGAGCGGGTCGGCGAAGCTAAACATGTATCTTCGCGGCAGGTTGTTGAAGTTCAGGAATGCGACCTGGAAAGTATTCCGCATGAAGGCGCGCTCCACAGAAATGGGGCAACTCGGTGGAAGGCCGGCGTAAAGCAGAGCATTCGACCCAGAACGCAGCAGCAACATCGTCGTCAGACCGAACAGCGTCCCTGTCACCCGGAAAGACACCTCCGATGACTTGGCGAACGAGAGGACAGGCGGATCAAAGGCGAGATTGTGCCCAAACAGCTCGATCGTGAAATTGGGGTCGGTCTGAGGGATGCGTATAACCACCGGCTCGGACTGCACCTTGTAAGTTAGACGCGAAGGCAGTGCGCGCTTGAAGGTGACGGTGATCTCCGGCGGTCCGCTGGAAGACGGGTGGCGTACTTGGGTGAGCGGCTCGCGGTAGATGGACTCATAGACGTCGCCGAGCGTGTCGTCGGACAACAAGCCGCGAGGATCGTGACGCCGGAACGCATCCAAAAAGTCCCTGACAGTAACGTTCCTCCCTACTATCTAGTCGAGCCAGGTTCCTGCGATATTCCACCGTGTAAGACCTCGTTGAGCTGCACGATCGCCCTCGAAAACCTATAGGCCAGGTCCTTGTCATATGCAACCTGCTTCCTGTTCGCATCGTACCATCGACTGGCAAAGGAATCGAGCAGGATATCTAGGGGGCCGATTCCCTGCGTGGAACGTGTCGGAAGGTTAATGGTCTGCAGGAAGATGCGCAACGCCTTGTCCACCCTGACGCCGGTGAACCCAAACACATCGAGGTAGTGCTTGAGAACGACACGTGATGTCCTCCTGGAGAGATAATCACCGAGCTGTGCACGATCAACCTCTGGCTTACGGAAGAACAACTGTGCCAACGCCACGGGGTCATCGGGCTGTCCTAAGTTGTGGAACAAAGACACGATGGCGTGATCGGCGTCGTGCGATTGAGGCTCTTCACGTTCGCCGCTAAAGCGCAGATTACGGATGAGCACCACGACGAACTTTCTGTCCGAAGGGTTCGGCTTCGTCAGCTCGAGGAAGGCGTCTGGGTCCTGAAGAATGGGCTTGGCAATGATGAGGACGTCGCTAAAGAGGAAAAGGAACCGATCCTTGACCGTGTCAGAATTGACGACCTGGAGGACAGGCGCTGCCAGTAGCAACTTCCGAGGGGGGTCGTCAATCGCTGACGGCCAGACGGGGCTCTTTGGTTCACGCCCCAGCATCTCGTCAAGACGTTCCATGATGACAGCAGATTTGCAAGGGAACTCCGAGTACTGCGAGGACGTGTTCGAAGACGACTCCGACGTGGTTGGATTAGGATAGTCGGACAAGGACGACCAAGGCTCAGGCGTAGACGACGGCGGAGGCTCCGGTGGTGATGGGGTAGGAGGAGACGTCAAACTTCCCAGAGCAGAGGGCGCCAACGGTTCGACAGGCGAAGGGGAGTGCGGAGTGTGTACTCCGGGGAAGACGTTATGAAACCGATGCAGTAGAAAGGTAGATCATCCGCCCTGGTTTTCTCGTTTATGATGGTCTGACTCCTCGACGAGGATCTTTGTGTCCTTGACAAAGTTGTCCCATTCGATGGGATGCAATTGCTTCAAATATTCGAGCAGCGTGACGCGAGTGTTCTGATCCTCTTCACGGATGATTTCCCGGAGACTTAACAAGATCTTCTCAGAGTAGTGGGGGACGAGGACAGTGAACGTAGGCATGGCATCGACGGGCAGAGGCTCCGGAAGCGCAGTGGTAAGGGACGATGCGAGGAACGAAATGCGTCGCTCCGCTTCTCCGTTAGATGGGAAATAGGTGCCCTTGTAGTTCGAACTCCCTTGGCTGGTAAAAAACGGCGGAGCACGGAGTCCGACGACCGTCTTGACCGTCAACTTGGTGGTAGAGAAGCCGCTGGACATGATCTATCGACAGGAAATGCTCACGGTACATGGAGATGATGATGGCATTCCAAATGTGCGAGACGAGCAGTAGATGTAGATGTGGAGGATCAAAACGCGGTTGAAATGGACGAGGAGATGGGCAGTGGAGCGTTTCTCACCGTAGGTTTTGAAGAAGACTCTGTTCTAATCGACGCGTCGGAGGTTCACATAGCGTTTGGTGGTCGTCGTACCGTCATCGTGACATTGTCTACGTCGACAGTTGTCGTCGCGTCGATGCCACGTTGTCGTTCTTGCCAAGTTCGCGTGGACGGGGTCTAGCGGAAGGTGTGTGGGGAAGAGAGCCTCTGGTGAGAGAGAGGGTTAGAGAGAGAGAGAAGTCATGGGGACTCGGACGCACCTGGATTCTGTGACCTTTCCTCCGCCTCCTGCCGTTGATACGCCGTCTTGTCTTGCTCTACCGTCCTCATCCCTTCATCCCCTCGTCGTACCGTCATCGTGCCATTTTCTGCGTCGACAGTTGTCGTCGCGTCGATGCCACGTTGTCGTTGTTGGCAAGTTCGCGTGGACGGGGTGTAGCGGACGGTGTGTGGAGAAGAGAGCCTCTGGGGAGAGAGAGGGTTAGAGAGAGAGAGAGGTCGTGGGGACTCGAACGCACCTTTTTGCCGTGACCTCTCCTCTGCCTCCTGTCGTTGATACGCCGTCTTGTCTTGCTCTACCGTCCTCATCCCCTCATCCCCTCGTCGTACCGTCATCGTGCCATTTTCTGCGTCGACAGTTGTCGTGGCGTCGATGCCACGTTGTCGTTGTTGGCGAGTTTGCGTGGACGGGGTGTAGCGGACGGTGTGTGGAGAAGAGAGCCTCTGGGGAGAGAGAGGGTTAGAGAGAGAGAGAGAGGTCGTGGGGACTCGAACGCACCTTTTTGCCGTGACCTCTCCTCTGCCTCCTGTCGTTGATCCGCCGTCTTGTCTTTCTCTACCGTCCCCATCCCCTCATCGTACCGTCATCGTGCCATTTTCTGCGTCGACAGTTGTCGTCGCGTCGATGCGACGTTGTCGTTGTTGGCAATTTCGCGTGGTCGGTGGGGTACAACGATGGAGAGAGGAAATCGGAAGTAATGGACAATGATGTGTGTCAGAGCTACAGATGCAGACCATAGGATTGGGTCAATTCCATCTCGAAAGGAGAAGATAGAACATACCTGGCATGATGAAGGTCCCGAAAACAGCCAAGATCAACGTGGCATCGTTGAGGATGTTTGGGATTGTTGGTGGGACAAGACTGAGTGCGAGGATAGCGAGAGTGATGATGGACAAGGCCAGGTCGGTACGAACGAATCGATATGGATATGCTGCGCCATGCGACGACGGGAGTGAAGTTATGGATACGATGACGGATGGCATAGATAGTACAAGGGTAGCGATACGGAAGCCGTGTGTGAGGTTCTCTAACCTAGCTATAGAAGCCTTGCGTTGCAAGTCAGCTCATGCTGGCTCGCTTGTCCGTTCCACTTACCGGAGCGCGAGGTGATACAGCAATAACTACGAGAGGAAGCATGAGCAACGCGGCTAGCACGGTTGAGAACACGTTCAGTAGCTCAAACGATTTTATCCTTGCATTCCTGGATGGGACTGATGGATTGTCCGCGACTAAGCAAGCGGACAATGGAACCGTCATGGAAGAGGTGCATGCAAAGGTAAGACTACCTGGAGGAGGCAGCCAGTAAGACGGTGAAAACGGAAATCGATGTAAGACACGAAACTGATTTCGTTCCACAGTAGTCCTCGTCGGAACAGATTCGGGTTTGATGGTAAGAGTTGGTTTGTGCCATATGGCCGGGATACGGCAACCAACCACGCGATGAGAAGACAACGGTCCCAGTCTCTGCTTCCGGACACCCCAGGATTGCGAGGGTATTGTCGAGCGACACACTGTCGTCCCATTCCTCATCAGTGTGAGCAGAAACCCAGCGCCCAAACGACAATATCTTCGTAGTAAACGTCGACTTGTTCGCACCGACCTGTTCCATATTCTTATTGATCAATTGTATCCAAAAGGAAATGATATGTCATACCCTGTAAATTCCGATCCAATCACGCCGAGAGTGGTACTCGGGAGCTTCCCACTTGACATAAATGGGCTCGCCGAGGTGGAATCGCATATCACTAAATCTACTTGGAGAAATAGAGACCTTGTACTTGGCGGCATCGTAAGAAGACAAGTCGTTTGCAACGCGTCTGAGCAAAGTAGAAGATCGGCGCCCGGAGCGGCTGGTAACGTAGGCAGCTCACGCTATGATCAGCTGTTCGCGAGATTGCTGAAGAAGCACCTTCGTCTCTTGTACGACCTCTGATATCTTTGGCTTCGCTGCTCGAGCGTTCAAATACTCCAACGGGAGCTCCTGAAAAAGAAAAGCAAAATAACAAGTCAGCATATCGATCACACTCCCCCATCACATCCCGGATCCGAGTCTCGGCCACCCACATCAACGGAGTAATCCTTTCCCATCTTCCCCGCGAGCTGCGCCCAAATCCACTCCCTCACGGCTGGCCTACGCTCATAATCTAGCCATCCCAACCTCTTAATCTCGCGTACGATCCACCGCTTCTTGCTCTGTTTCGTAAGGACCCATCCCAGCCCGGTCGCACACACGAGGATAGACAATAGAATCGAAACATTGAGACGAGAGTGGAATGGAATGGACACGGGACTTTGATGAGTAGGATAGCGTCAACGGAATCTTTTTCAACAATAAAGTGAGAAAAAGCAAGAGGGGGATCGGCAAAACGAACGGACCGCGTAGATACATGGCGGCCAACAAAACTTTGAATAATCCGCGAATGACGGTGAACGTATGACGCGCCAATTCATTCTTGCCGACCCTGTTGCGACGACGTCTTGAAGACGCATGATTAAATATGTCTTCCGTGGATGATGCACGCAGATAACGATCTAGAAGAAACCAGATTTGGCGACAGACGGCGGAGAGGAACGCAGCGACGACAAGTCCAAGGGGGCCGTTTGCAAAGGAAGCATCATGATAATTCAGAAGCAAAGATGGCGCCGAGCCTGAGATAGGGGGACAAGAGATACAGAAAGAGGACCGAGGGAGGGAGTGGGGGGATGGGTAGCGAGTTGACTGCTGGCTGCAGTGGGCTGTCCTCGCTGTCGTCTCCGAGTTCCTCGTCAGTGTCGGGATCGTCTGTATCTGGCAGTAGAACGAGACGAGAAGTTGAGCCTGTACAAGGGTTAGAGAGAGAGAGGCCGTAGGGACTCGAACGCACCTTTTTGCCGTGACCTCTCCTCTGCCTCCTGTCGTTGATACGCCGTCTCGTTTTTCTCTACCGTCCCCATCCCCTCGTCGTACCGTCATCGTGCCATTTTCTACGTCGACAGTTGTCGTCGCGTCGATGGCACGTTGTCGTTGTTGGCAAGTTCGCGTGGACGGGGTGTAGCGGAAGGTGTGTGGGGGGAAGAGAGCCTCTGGGCAGAGAGAGGGTTAGAGAGAGAGAAGTCGTGGGGACTCGGACGCACCTGGATTCTGTGACCTCTCCTCCGCCTCCTGCCGTTAATACGCCGTCTCGTCTTGCTCTACCGTCCTCATCCCCTCGTCGTACCGTTATCCTGCCATCGTCTTGCGTCGACAATTTTCG
Source organism: Leccinum barrowsii (assembly GCA_038092195.1). Lineage (NCBI taxonomy): Eukaryota > Fungi > Basidiomycota > Agaricomycetes > Boletales > Boletaceae > Leccinum > Leccinum barrowsii. Next base: position 9,565 of record JBBPPY010000056.1, read on the forward strand.
TCGCGTCGATATCACGTTGTCGTTGTCGGCAAGTTCGCGCGGACGGGGTCTGGCGGAAGGTTGCCTGGAGCAGACAGCCTTTGGGGAGAGAGAGGGTTAGAGAGAGAGAGGTCGTGGGGACTCGGACGCACCTAGTCTCTATGACCTCTCTCCTCCACCTCCTGCCGTTGATACGCCATCTCGTCTTCATCAGTAAATCACCCCCCATTATACAGAACTAAACAGATCTGTCCAGCAGAGTACAGGCCACAGATTCACAGCCAGGTTCCTATATGTACAGGTCTACACATAATATGTACAGGTCTGAAGAGATCTTATCTGCATGTACAGACTTGGATTCTGTAAAGATCTGTGTAGGCTTGTACAGACTGGACTAAATTATACAGGCCTGTGCAAATGCATCTTCTGTACAGAGTATAAATCTGGACTGCATTGTACAGGCCTGTGCAAATGCATCTTTCTGTACACACCTGGATTAGCCCTGCAAAACTCCTGTACAAATAGATACTGCTGCATATAGATTTGGAATGCGGCAGGACCTGGACCTGGACCTGGACCTGGACCATCAAGTGTATGGGTATTGGCAGTGGCCCACAATAAATCATTCAACTCGACATTACTAGATCCGATTACAAAATTACTGTAAGAATGACACCACCGGCACAATACTAGCCCATTGGAGCAAGAGAATACTCCTCATCACCAGAAGGAATATGGTTTACTGACCGGCTCATCCCTCGACTGTTAAATAATTAAGTCAGAGGTCAAACGTAGGTTCAAAACACTCACGAAGCACTCTTAGCCCACTTCTCCAGTTGGCGTCGGAGTCGACGACCAGCAATTGCATGATCTGCAACTTCTTTGATCATAGTATGGAACCTCTCATATACTTTGGAGCTGATGGCTTCAACCGAATTCTCAAGGCCTCGGATCTTGCCATGTGCCCGAAGTGAAGAGAGAACACTTTTGATCTATAAACCGTTAGCCAATAATCGAGAGGAGAGGAAATGACTAACCCCAGCTGCAATCAATACAATTGCAGCCTCTGGGATGGACTCTTGGAACTCCGGTGTCCCGCCAAGCAGCTTCTGACTGGTACCATAGTATGTAGCTACGGCAATATGATATAGTGCTTTATGTGCGAAGTTTCTTTCTATTCCCTGTAGCGCCAATACATCAGCATAACGAACACAAAAAGCAAAGGCCATACATGCGAGTCCGGAGCCCGGAGAAACTTTGAACCTTCAATCAGCTCAGATGCACGATCCCGCACCCACTGGATGGACTCGGCTTGCGTCAGGTTCGAAGCCGGTTCGAGTTTATACAGGTCAACGACCTTACGGACACAAATTTTCTTGACCTCGGAACGAAAATTAGAACAATCTTGATATATCTAACATACTAGTTAGCATCAAAGAAATGAAGCATACACGGACTTACGAGGACATAGAGTTCCTCCTGATACTGAGATATCGGGCGGTCTTCGAGTTGGATCCGCGCACGCTTGTATTTGTGCAGCAGCTGGTGGACGATGTCCGGAATCAGCTCCCGCAACGCTTGTGTGCGCATGGGGAATGCATCATTAGTTGCTAAAAAAACCCGCCATTCGAGTTTTGCCTCGTCGATGAGGCTTTTCCATCCCTTTGGCCAGAAAGCACGTTTCTCGGCATCCTTGCTGCGAGACGCACACGGCTGATTATCATCTTCTGAGTCCGGGGACCTTTCGCGCCGGCGGTGGCGATGATTTCTCAAGTCACGCCGAGAGGGCGGACGCGGGGCCCTGTTGCGCTGACGGTGGCGGGTGAGTACATCATACTCGACATTGTCATCCTCAGATGATTCGTCGGCTTGACGGGGCTCGTTTCTGTTGTTACGATGACGCTCTGAGCGCGAACCATATTTTATCCATATTAGTTATGCTTCACGAAGGACGGGAATGAAAATGAAATCATTTACCTTCACCATCTCGTCGATTGCGTGAATGACGTCCGTTGCCTTCTCGCTCTGTTCGACCGCCTCTGCCGATACGATGCATTTGTCTGCCACTTGAGTTCCTGTGCCGTCCACCAGTATCGTCTTTGGGAACATTAATGATAGTTTACACACAGAGAACGTAGGCTTACCTTGTGACTTCCTTGCATGACCTTCGTCTGAGGTATCCTGCCGATCACCGCCTTGACCGCGACGCCTTCGGTGCCGACGGGACGACGGAGCAGTGTCGACCTCGTCGTGGTCGGGGTGAGATCCCAGCTCTGGTAAAAGAGGGAAATCAGCACTGCAGAACGAGACACATTTAACATACCTGGGTTCAAGCCCGCGTGATTTCTCTCGTCATCAACACTATCTTCGCCGTTAGCAGCACCGTCCTCGCCATTATCAGCACCATCCTCGCCATAGGTACCATCTCTGTCGTCACGAGCATCACTGTTTCTTGAGGGTTTATTGCCAGAACGCCGACTATCGTCAAATGGTCCTTCTGGTTTTGCGAACGTGTTATTCAGTATCCATGGGTCATCGACATAATAAAGTTATCCTTACCTTGCGCCATTTGATTGTCCGTATTCTCTTCGTCCATAGGCAAAGTGCCTTCTTGTCGATCATCATCCGAAAATGTACGAATTACCTGTCGAGGACCAGGCCTTCGTAGCGTAGATTAGCGATAAGTGGCAAGGGATTAATCACAGGACTTAACTTACTCGTCCTCCTGGCCGGATCTGGAAGGCCGGTAGAAACCGAACCGGGATGACTCTTCGCGTCGCTGAAAGACGGGCTTGGATGCGAATCTGGGAGGTGTCGTGACCGGTCCCTGGTGAACATGTGCTTAGTACAGGGTATCTAGAGTTGTCCGGAACTCACCGCGGGCGTTTCAGCATCTGAAGCCTCAGTTGGCTTTCGGCGTTCCCTGACACCGACTCGGAGCTCCGACACACGCTTTACACGTTTACGTCGCCTCTTTGGGGAATGCGGTGCCATCTTGTTGACTTCTTCGCTAGAAGGAACTGCTAAACGAGCTCGTTTGTCCTCGCGAGTGATTGCGTCGGCACATTTCTCGAGCTGGCTTGCAGCACCGCCTTTGCCAGCCGAATTTCTCTTTGGCCGTGCGCGACAGTCGTCGTCGTCGTCGTCATTATGAGGGTCCTGAACGGATTCGGCTTCGGACTCCGCCACGGTCTTCCGCTTTGATGGCATGTGCAAACTGAACAATTTTTCCGAATTTAAAACAGCGCAACTTGTACGTTACATAAGCCATAGTTCTGACGATAAGAACAAACAAACAAAGACACTATCACACGTGACAGTCACGTTGGTGGCTGCCAGTGTAGACGTCCGAGTCGGCGAATAGGATGCCATGTATTTCCTGCTCCTGCTCTTGAAGCGGCCTCGTCGTCCCCCTCTTTCACTGAACCCAGACCAGCGCCGGGGACGCTCGAAATCGAAGATGGTATACTAAGACCGCGCTCATGCAGACTGAAATCTTCGAGAATGTTATGGTAACGATGAGGGCTGGGCGGAGACAGGAGGGGATATGTGGGTGGACGAACCCGGGCGGTTATCGGGGAAAGAAGGGGCGGAGGATGGGGAGGGGGGGATGCTATACGGTGGGATTGGGCTGGCGGCTGGGGGAGGGCGGGTGTGGTTCTGCTGCGGCATATGAGGCTCGCGAGGTTGGGCATCGGGAGAATCAACGAGGACGGGATGGGTATTGTCCTCTAAGGGGGGCTGCTGGGTGAGCTTCTGTGCGGCGATTTCCTCTGCAGTGAGAAAGCGGCCGCCGGGTCCACGGGGACGATGCATCGCATGTTTGTGTCGTGACTCGTGGAGATAGGGCTAGCGAGGGGGTGAGCAACAGAGTAGACGGGAGGAGGAGGCAAACCTTGCGCTGCCTGGAGAGACGGTGAACCTCCTCGAGACGCGCGCGTGCGACGCGGCGTTTGAGGATGCGAAAGTACTGCTTCGCGTTCACGTAAAGTGGCTCCTCGTCCACGTTTTGGTCATCGAGTACGGACGCGCCGGGGAGGGGCGAACCCGGATCGGATGGAGAAGAACTTGTGGCCGAGCAGAAGGTGTCCGACGGGGCCGACGAAGCTTGTCACGGATGATTGTTTCTGTGGGCTGGTATTCATCTTGATACGAAGAATAAGCCTTGGGGAATGCCTTTATACGGGTCTGGACGTGGGCGTCTCTGTGTGAACTGCCCTCGTTCGACGATGCCTCCTGGACGTGCAAGCCCGAAAGAGGTGATGGCGGCGGCGGCAACAGCGGCTTCGGATCCGAATCCCCAGAAGAGATGCGAGGGAGATGCACTACTCGCCTCGAAGGGCTGCTCGCTGTGCTCCGAGAGCCACCGTAGGCCTGAGCGTGCGAGTCCCTCAGCGGGCTCCCCGCTTTTGTGGGACTTATGCTGAGACGCGATTTTCGCGAAGGGCTGCTGCTCAGTCCGATCGGCGCGAGGGGCTAGCGCTGAGTGTCGCTCTCGAGGGCGACTCAACGCACCCACGACAGGGCTAAGGTCCATTGCCATCAGTGCTTCGCTGACGTCCTTGTTGACCGCTTGGCGGGATGGGATGGATAACCAGGGCTGTATTCCATGAATGACGTTGGGATCTTCGTCGACCTGAGGCGTGGATGGTCGATCTGATGGTGTCCGGCTGGAAGATGGCTCAATGCTCGTTAAGAAGGGTAGAAGGAACGGAAAGGCCGCTTCGTAACACTCTTCGCAAGCGCGGGATGGTTTCGGTCTCTGCCTCTTGCGTACAGACGACGTATCAGCGTCATTTTGTGCGATGTAAAATGTCTTTGAGGTGCAATTAGTTCTCTGAGGCACTGGATTATGCAGGAGACACACCTTGCTGGAACACGCTGCACAGACGACACGGCCACAAAGCCTGCAGTGATGTTTCCTTCTCCAAGCACCACCTCCTCCCGTCTTCTGCCCAAATTGATACCTCTCGCTCTCGCTCCCGTCTCGTTCGATCTCTGACTTCTGCTTTCCTTCAACTTCGTTCGCGTTCCCCTTCCCAAACCATCTATCTGTCCTTGCATCCGGGACCCAGATAGGCGGAAATAAATTGTCCAACTGCGCACGACGAGGGCGGGAGTTGTTGCCTGCAAATCAGTCGTTCCATTTCCGTCTCCCGGCTCTTCAAAGTCATCACCCTCACTTGCGAACGCGCGTAGTGCGCGTCTGAGGTGGACGCCCGAGGAACTGGCCGAGAGGGTTGAGTCAGGATTTGACAATGCAAGCGCTACTAGACGCGCAGCACGTGTCGTCCTGATTGAGTCTGCCCAAGAGCCGAGGCTGTCTGGATCCTCCCCATTGGATGTGGATGGATCTGATGGAGTGGCGCGTGAAAAGGCTAACGAACACGAAGCAGTGGCAGTTCTTACCATGATGCAAGGAAAATGACCCCTCTGGGCTAAGTACTTCCATCCTTTCCCCGAATTCTTTCCGGATCCTGAGACGCCGTCGAGAAGGTAGCCACGACGGAATGGAATGCCACTTGAAGGACTTCTTCACCATCACGTCATTAAGTATAGATAAAACTGCCTCGGCATACAAGTCAGTGGCATTCGTTGTCGTTGTGGTCGTCGGTGGCGTGGCATCATTGTCGAGGTCACACGATCGCGCAGCAATGAAACGACGATAGCTACATTATGTCGTGTCGTATCATACTACGGTGTGTTGTTTTTGATTGGATTATGTGCCGTCGCTCGTGTCCATGCGCCTCTGAACCTGGAAGGGACGACCGTATCAATACTATATGCGAGAATATTTGGATGTTGACCTACTGCGGTGAGATGTTGCACTCGGACTGTTCTCTTCGTTTTCGTCCTCGTCAGAACCTTGCAAGTCCAAGCGGGTGCCGACCGAGCGCAGGAAATACTGCGGGAAAGCTCTTGGGGGGGCATTCTTCATTTTGCCCGCGCGGATCCATCGACGTTGGAGCTCGATGCCCTGTGTCACGATCGCTTCTTTCAACCTAGGTCGCGGTCAACATTGGCGATTGAGGGCAAAATAAAGCTCTCACCGTTCGTTGACGAGATCCGTTTGCGCTTTGAGCTCGTCATCTAGGCTGTCACGATACGTCTGAACGAGCTTCATCCTCTCCTCTGCAACGTATTTCTCGTAGTCTTCTCTCTGTAACGCGAGCTTGTCCTGGGACTTGAGCTCAAGCTCGAGTAGCTTGGTGCTGTACTCGCGGGCCTGTTCGTCGAGCTTCGCCTCGAGTTCGTGCTTTTCATCCTCTTTGATCTTGTCGAAACGCGTAGAAAGCTCGGTCAGGTCGTTCCGAGCGACATCGAGAACGCCCCTGGCCTTTTCCGCTGCAGAAGGGTTCGCGTTCAGATACAACGTGAGGTCGTCTATGGTGTTTGCGAGATGCAAAATGACTGGTTCCGAGATGGCGACGTCGGAGACGGCGGGGGCGATCAAGGTAAGTGGTTCGGGTTTAGACTTGGGAGCAGGCTTGGGCTTGGAATACCCAGGCGGAGGTTCGAAACCGATGGGCAGAGGAGCTTCGTACACGTTTCCATCCGTCTTCTTCTCCGACAAGACGATCACCTCGACATTTTCTGCTGGCACGAGCACCGACACTGCTGTGGGCATCGTCGCGTCCAACGTGGTCTCAATCGGCTTGGCCAGAGCCTCTTCGGCTTTGCGGACGAGATCGTCCACCTCGTCTGCGAGCTGCGCAGCCTTGTGTTTTTCTAAAGCCATCGCTTTCGCGGTCGCCTCGGGCGAGAGCTTCGGGTCTCTAGACTTGTTCACGGTGGTCTTGAGCTCTGCGGCGGTCGCTTTGACCCGGGACCTAGTCTCGCCTATCGGCTTCTTGCGGTCGCTCTCCGTGACGGACTCTGGCTGATCTGACGGAGGGTCCTGAGCTTGAGCAGTCTTGGATGCGTCCGCGTTCTTGTACGGTGAGGCCACCTGTCCGAGCTGTCGCTGGACAAACGTATATGCAGCTTTGGCGGTCCAAAGTTGAACCCAACTCCGCTGGCACCGCGCTTTGCCAGGGCCGGTTACCGTCAAGGTGATTCTTGAGTGTTCTGACCGGGGTGCCCGCTGGCCGGTGGCTCCTTTGATCCTTCGGCCGAGGGTTTGCTGCCCGCCGCAAGAGTTCGCAGGATGACTGCGTCAATGTCAACACCGTCGCGATTCGTTTGAAAGCCGTCAGAGCTATTTGAAGAGGAACGAGAACCAGGTTTCTCTGAAGGTACGTCAAGGTGCACCATGGCGTTCGGGGATAAATGTGACGGAACGCGCCGATACACGGGCCAATCTAGATCAGATGTGCGCGTCAAAAACTAGTTCGTAGATCTGATTAGAATTCAATGATGGAAGTTACCTTTGCTACGCCACGTTGGCGTTAGCGTATCGAAAGTGGAGACCTGCAGAGATGGAGAGATCCGCTTTGAGGGCGAGGGCGAGTTGAGCGATGATTCCCTCGCGTCCTGGACTTGCATGCGTGACGAGAAGACGCGTCTCTGAGGGATCGAAGATTCGTTGAGCGGTGTCGACGAGCTCTTGACAAGCGTGCGGAGTGGCTGGGAGGATGGGGAGGGAAAAATGGAGAAGCTGCTGTGGTGGAGGGAGAATTTCAGAAAGATGCAGCCCTCGTCATCATCGATTGGTACAGGCTTTTTATGTACGCAGTGAGGGTGTATAGGCGGTGCACTGGGGGCGGCGACTTGAAGGGCAGCGGTACTATGGTGACATCGGTAGGATCAATGTTGCTGGGGATCTTGTCGAGCGGAAGCTTCGGCCAAAACCAAAGCCGCTGTCGCCGCCCGTCTCGTGTGTACGTCCACCGGCGAGCACTTCTACGACCGCCTCGCTTTCGAACCTTGGCGGATCGAACGGGACCATGAAGACGATGTCCTCGTCGGCTGCCGTCGTCTGTAGCGAAACCAAGAAATGCGACGGCAATGGCGCCTCCCAAGTCGACTTCGCGCACGCTGGTGTCGCAGAGTCGAACGCACGCAGCAGCAGCAACCTCGGATTCGGAGGCTTCGACGCGCTCGCGTCCGAGGACGAGGAGTTGTTTGCGGGAAGAGTCGCGAAGCCGCGTTAATGCCAACCCTACCAAGACGTCGAAGCCGACGGAAGAATCTGGACGGCCGAGGCGAGGACGGAAGGCTGCCAAAGTGTCCGTGAGTTCAGAAGAAGAAACGGGAGGGGGCAACAGTGAGGAGGAGCAGGAGAGCGATGAGGAAGAGAGAGGGAGAGAGAGGAAGAGGAGGCGGGTAAGGCGGGGCTGATCAGAGTGTATATTGCACATAACTTACTATCATCACATTCCTTGCCACATTCCAGCCCTTATCGCCCCGGTGACGCTTCTGGCTGAGCCAGAGAGGTTCGTGGGTCGACGATAGCCTTTCTGGTTTGGAGACTTCCGAGTCCTTGAATTCCGCAGATGGTTTGAGAGCGGGCTTTGGGATGGCGGCATTGGCATTGGTTGATTCGGAGAAAGTGAACTACATGCGCTTAATGGTCCCGGGCTTCGTATTCTGGACAGCTGCACCTATAGAAGGAAAGGATAGTTAGAACCAAGGGGTCAGGCGACTCGGAGCAGTTGGACGAAAAAGTGGAGGAGACTCACCTCGACAAGGTGGTTATGGAGAGTCCGACGCTAACTCAGGTTCTCGAGACGCTCGAGGTCGCTGGCCACGTAACGACGTACGAAAACTCAAAGACGAGCTTTTACGGGGCGAATTGGATACTGAGAAAGCTTAAGGCTGGTCACCGAGCGAGTTTGTTGTGCAAAACATAATTTAAGATCGGGTATATTGATTGAACAAAGAATAACTTATACTTGCACAAGATACTTAGACTTCAAGAACAAAACACTGATCGGTACATCCACTAGCCAGTATGATATCTACGACTCTCGTTTCTTGTAGTAGACACGACGGAACGAAATGAATTTTCCCTCGCGTCCTGGACTTGCATGCGTGACGAGTAGACGCGTCTGTGAGGGATCAAAGACCCGTTGAGCGGTTTCAACGAGCTCGCCAATCTGAAGCGCGGTGGTACATACTGTACCTTGACCACCGGCGATAGTAGCGTTTCCGTCGCCGTTGTCGAACATTTTGTGCGGGACAAGAGCACTCCCAAGGAGGCGCAATTTGACACCACCCACATCAAGGCAACGCGTCGTGGCATCGTCTAACACGTGCATGTTATCGATGGCATAGGCACCGGTGCAGAACTTTTCGAGGATGAGGACATCCTCACAAGCACCACAAACAGTAAAGACGGGGACCTGGAGCTTGATTTGTCCGGAGAGGAGGAGAGGGAACTCGGATATAAGGTATATGTCTACGGTAGAGCGGTCGCCTGTTCGGGCATCGGTTGAATCCTGATCAAGTGAACTGTGCTGAAGCTGAGTTCCTCATCCGAGTGCAGTTGCTGGAGCGTGCCCTCGGGAAAACCCAGCCTGTCGTTGAAGATGCGAATGATTGTGTTATTGACTCCCAGGGACTTGCGGACGAACGGGCGCAAGATAGTCGGCATCGCAGCCATCAACGGAGCTGGGCATGTTACGTGCACGACCTCCGGAAATGCCAGCGCATCGTCCTTGGAGACATCAGTGAAGGACTCTGCGGAGCAAATGCACGTCAGGCTCACCGTGCCGCCCAGTGGGTATTGCAAACTGTTTTGTTTCTCTGTTATCAAACCCGACGACAACGACCGAGGAAATAAAAGCAAACGTACGCGAAGAATATAGTGATGACCAATAATGCCACGCCTGCGTCCAGCGCGGCCGAGAGGACGTCTGAGCATATAATAGCGTCGTCAGCAAGCAGTGTCTGAAAAAGAAAGAGCGAGATCTGACAATTATATTTTGCCCACCAGGCAAAATATCGTCTAGTTTCGTGCCCAGACAAACATCATTATTGGCAAATTAAGTGTCCAAACTTGAGGTCACGGAAAGCGCACCTTCGAATAAAGAATTGAAACACGAATCCCACGAGCCTGAAACAACGCCAGCGTTGCACGCGCGTGGTTGAGGACGTCACCTACGCCCAGGGTACAAAATTGAGCGCCGTTGCTGGCGGGATAAGATATGTCCCAATAAATATGACCGGACTTGAAGAAAAACAGTGAGAGCCTTTTCCAAAAAAAGAAATCCGCTAGGGAATGCTAACAACTGCACCAATGAAATCGTAATGGCCTGCATAAAACCAAGTATTAATGCGCGAAATAGCGACGAGAAGAGTAGGCACCTGCCTTGATAAGCGAGACAAAATTGCTTTCGGGCAAGGAACCATTAGTGAAGACGAGGTCGGATACACGCATGGCAGCGTCGTGGTCGCCATTGGCTGCGCGGGCTATTGTGATTGCAATCTGACCGATTGTGGACCGCTGAACCTCGATAGACTTGGTGTGCGACAGTTAACGCGTGACGAAATCAAAGACAATCGAAAGGCTACCTTCTTCGCATCATTAATAGCCAAGTTGTATTGCTTCAGACGGGACAGTACGAAGGACCGTTGAGCGAGGCACTGCGAATGACGAGAAGGATCCTGAACATCTAAAATATTTGCTGTCAGGACTTGTTCGGTGCGAGTCAAGTCGCCCTGAGTCCAAGCTTCAAGTGTCTCTTCGCTGATTTGCATAAGCGGAAGTTCTGATACAAACACATCAGAAGTGGTGAAGATGAACATCGTTTGATGCACTCACGACGCTGAGGAAACAATAGGAGAGTTTACACTTTAAGATTCGTCAAAGTTTAGGAACAGAATCACTTACATCTCCTGTAAGGTAAGAGTCCGGAAGGACAACAAGAAGACTCCTCACGGTGAGTTTCCCGTTTCCATCGCCGGTGACAACGTAGGCGTCATCAGGGGAGAGCGTCATGGAGTAGATTTCACCGGCGTGATTGATTATATGACCAATTTGCTTGTATGTCGAGGCATCATGAAAAGATAGCGAAGTGTTTGTGGTAACGGTGATAAACTTTTGATTGGACGATGCTGCGATAGAAGAGTAATGACTGGAACTGCTACTGGTAGGAAGAGGCCATGTACTGAGCAATGACCCTGAGGATGCGTCAAAACACTTGGCTTCGTTGGACGGCTGAGAGGCAGCATAAGTTTGACAACCATCGGCTGACCAGGCAAGTGGTGAGGAGAAGTTTAGCACGAATGAGCATGGGATGTCGAGCAACTGTTGGCCGTCGTCGCTGTTAAAGATTCTGATTGACGTTCCGGTCGCAGTGGCGAGACGGCGGGCGTCTGGAGAGAACCGAACTGCAACCACGGTGGAGTCATGATGCAGTGGGCCCAGGAGTCGTTTGCCTGTAGTAGTGCTCCAGATAAATGCGCGCTTGTCGTTGTATCCACCCGTGGCAAATGTCGTCGAGTCGGAAGAAATATCAACCGAAAACACTGCGCCTGTGTGACTCGGACTCTCGATATCGAGAACTTTTGTGTGAGTGTTCGCATCACACACGCTGGCATACGGATGTGAGTTCAACCCGCACACTAGCCATTTGCCATCCCTTGACAACGCGGTGGCAATGATAGCACACCCTGCTTGAAGTTCTGGGCCAACCTGATGTCCGTCGTCTACTTGCCATCGGCGAATCATCCCATCGGCACCACCGCTGAATAACTCCTTGCTATCCGCAGTAAAGCAAGTTGAGTATACCGCATCTCCACACTGGATTTCGATTACTTTCGAGCGATCTGACAGGTGTCGACAAACAGTTATCGCAGGCTGGGGGGTATCAGGGATCTATTTACCATTTTCTGAGGAACACATTGATCGCGGAATTTCACAGATGCTGACGGTGCTGGCACGATAATGGGAGTACGGAGTCAAAGAGTAGCAATTACGTGTTCCTCGCAGTGTTGTAGCCTCGAGGCGTGCCATGAGGCTAATACTAGTATGTACTACCACAGACTGGACGCCGCATCCAAGAAGAATGAAACCATACTATTCCGTGGTCATCCTGTGTATAACATGGGGTGCCAGGATAATGTCACTCTGACAATATAGGAGACACATGTCTGCGTCACTCTGCGACCACACTATTTCCGCGACTTCAACCCCGACGTCCTTAGCAGAACCGATGTGGCTTTCAAGTCCTGTTACAACGATCTCGTGCTCAGCAACCACCCGTTTGCACCATCCACGCCACCGGACGACTAACCGCAGCGTCCAGGTAGAGACGTCCATCCGTAGCAATAGGTCCTGCGTATAGCGACGCGGCCACATCGGGCCCAGCCTCAGAAGCTACGGCCGGAGACAAAGACTCTTCTTCCACGTTCGAACCGGACCACGACAAAGGATCGTTGTCACAATCCGACGAGCTTGCACAAGCTTCCTCCTGGGCTGTGCCACGCAGATCGCGAATCTACGGATCATCGGGCGAAAGCGAGCTTGGGTGGTTCCGCTACCGAGAGCTTGTCCGAGGTCCGAAATTCAACGTGACGGGACTGAGCACACACAACGCCGCCCTCGAATCTAGTCCATTTTGCCTTTGGATAAACGATAGTCGCGTCCAACGATCGATTGTCGGACCTAAATTACACGGTGAACATGAAAAAAAGCAAACACGAAATGAATGAACCGCACCGAGATTGTCTGATCGCTAGCAAGACGACGGTAAGCTTGATATCTCGCTCGCTCGTAGTCCTTTTGCGCTGGGCGATCTCCGCACTCAGCTCCGTGTCTTTCCTTCCTTCCTCCTCTGGGGATTCACGATCGAGGTCGCGTGGATCGTGTGTGGAATGCGAGGCCGCGCTCGGTGCCTCGAACACGCGCAGGATGAGGACTAACACGCTGGGGAGAAACCGTGTGTTTGCGTATGCATATCGCCGGTGCTGTCAAGCCGTCGGGGTAGAGGAGGGGGGCGAACGGGGACAGCGGAGAATAGGCTGATCAGTGTAAGAGTAGTCTTTGGGGGAGAGTTTGCGAGGTCGGTTTTGATGCGTTCCGGTGCCCAAACGGAGGGGCGGCAATTGAGACTGTTGCGAAGGCGCGAAACGAGGAGCGCGTTGACATAAATGAATACTGCGGTTTTGATGGGAGACTCTGGCGGCTAACGGGTGAGAATGAGAGTCGGTGGGAGGCTCTCGAGGCCGGCGACGAACATCAACAGCGCTGACAGAATGAGATACCGTGGGAACCGCATACATCTCAGAGATATACTCACGCGCAATCGCCACTGAAACGAGAGAAGGGGCCGTGCTCCCAGCACGACTCTACCCTCTGATTCGCGGTTCATCTGGACGGACGTACCATGTAACCTATAACCCCCTTCGTCCCGAATCCAGACCAGGTGTTTCCCAACACGCTGTTGCGCAGTGCTGATCGCTGATCGTTGAGTGCTAGTGATGATTTGTTCCGCCTTCGGTGGGAATGATAAGCGCACGCTAACTAGCACAGGCGACTCACTAGGCGATCGAAAGTTGTTCTCCGTGTTGGCGGCGCGCCCAGCGGGCGCCGGGCATCCGTTAGATACAGTGGTCACCCGCTCGAGTTGGAAGAAAGATTCAGGATATTTGTGTACAACTTCAAGGAGTCACGGTTGTACAGAGGAGGGATTTGCTTCCGTACTTCAGACTTTGTGATCAGGATTGTAGGGCGACATGCTGGAAGTCTCGGTGTACACCGTTTGACACTCTCAGTACTTAGCTTGCCCACGAGAAACGATCAAGCGTATCTATACAAAGACGAGAGGATATCTACGACGGTAAAGGCTACATTGGGGACCACACAAAGCAATCAGCGACGAGCATGTTAAGAACATATAGTAAGGCTACAGTTTGGGAGTTTGCGGTGAATCGATAGCGGGTGGGTGTATAGAGTCTGAGTGAGGGAGCGGAAAGCGGGAATAATGGACAATGAAGCCAGGAAACCAATCTAAGGGAATACACGCAAGATACAAGCAAGCGCTATGCACACAAAAGGATAGTGAAAGGACAGGAAGGAAATCGAGAGACAAGCAAGCGATTGGAGAGGTATTGGTCTATTGATACAGCGATAACTTGAAAGATATGAAAAGAAAATGACGCATCATATATCTTCGTGGTGTTTGGCATATAAATGGAGGGTATAGTTCATTTTGGAGGTGGTCAAGGCCAATGATTGAATTATAATTCATCCATACCAATGAAGGCACTCTCAAACAGCATGTCGTCGGGATATGGATCAGCTCTGAAGAACTTGAAAGATCCACGCCCACAATGAGCTACGCTGAGGTGTTGCATCGCCAGGGCAACAGATAAACCCTGGACTTTGCCGTGCGCAACCTTAGCTTCGAGAACTCATGAAGGAGCCATTCCTTGCCACAGATCAAACGTCGCCCCAGTCGGAACGTGCTGTGGCCGCAGAGCAATCACGGGCAGACTGAGGTCTGAACGCGCGGGTGAACCACTGCAGGTCAAAGAAGGGCTGGAGTTAGATTGCGATCCATTCAAGTTAGAGCAAGATCAAACATGGCAGAAGTCTCGTCAACGAGCAATACATGTGATCTGAATAAGCAAGTGCTATGCCTCCGAGTCTGATGATTCTTCAAGATGCGCAAATCCGACTTGAGGTGGGTCAGAATCCATGTTGAACACAGTATAAAACAGCTGGAGGAAATTAGACCCGATGCTCCAGAATGCTGGTCCAGATGGCAAGAGAAGTTAGTACGTTTCAAGGTTCAAGGCCAAAGAGGGAATATCTCACACTGGGCATCATTCTTTGTATGACCAAAGATTCCGCTGAAACAATCGGGTGAGCCATTCTCCACCGGTCCAAGGTTGAGCTCTTCAGCAGAGATGGTAAATTGCTTGCCACCAAAAGTAAGAGTCACGTCAGGGAAGTCATTGCATGGGACTACGGGGCTGTCAGTGGACTCGAAAGTACTGTGTGAACCCCAATCAGAACTTACATGTGTGGTAGCCATCCTCGAAAGCTTTACCGCCATAGGCCTGATGCAGTTTCAAAACCCGACCCGGATCACCATAGATGTAGTTGGCACCAGTATCGATAATCGCGACTACACTTGTCAGGACACGTTTGCCATTGACACGAATGTCCTCCACCGTCACCTGCCAGAATCCCTAAATGGTAAAGTGAGTATACATCTATGACTGCAACCCGGTGGTACTCGGCTCACCTTGGTTTGTACATCAACTTGAACAAAGGTGATGTCACCCGGGCCTGTGTAGAGCTCTTTGTTCGCACCACCAATGTACATCTCGCCTCCGTCAGAGGTAATCTTGAGTGAAAATACACCGTCGGACAGCTTTCCCTCACTGACAAGTGTTTGAAGGAGGGGACTAGCATGATACTCCGAGATAGACTCGAAAGCCAGTCCCAACATACCGTCTGGAGGGAAGCGAGCTTTGGCCATGTTAGCTGAGTATGATGTTGCAACACCAATTGTCTGCTTGTCCGCCTACTCGGTGGTCAGAAGGCATCATGTTTGTGATCAACGAGAGTGAAACTCACAGTAAAGCCAGCAATGGTTATGTTATCAGTGTATTGTCTACCACCGACACTTGCACCATCTCCAAATTCGAATTGAAATGCCTTATCCAAGTCCTGGGCAGTTGCAGACAAGGCAGGGTTCCAGAGGTTATCATGGCTTTTGCAGTACTCATCACCGGTCGACGATGGAATGAAGAGATCACTGGGTTGGGTTGAACAAGGAGTAGGCGGTCTCGACAGGAAATTCTTACCTAGAACCGGTGTCAACCTGGATGAAGAATTGGTATTCATGTGTGCCAGGAGACGCTCGGAGAACCTACCAATGAAGGGTTTGGGAGGAGTACCGATCCGGATCGTACCATACCAAAAATCTTCCTCATCCGTGTCCAAGTCAAGTCCAGCCCCACCACGTTTCCAGTTTTGGGACCCGCTCCGTTTCAAAGCATAAGGGTGGGTCGTTCCTGTGTTCCTTTCATAGTTTTCTAAGCGACGAAGAAGCTTGCTGAAACGACGCATGAGAACATCGAGTAAACGGATTCACGACACGTACGTCGTGTATGATACAGTGCGAGACTTGAGTCCATCAATATTAACACTTTTTTTCAGCGACGGAGAGTGTTTGGTGAGTGGTATGGAAATTCCATTGCCTTTTCCTCTGGGTCTGGGTATTGAAGCGGCCAAAACGACTGATATTGCAGCAATGATGGCGACAACTGTGAAGCGTATTGAAAAGCAAGTGAGCATAAGTCCTGCTGAGGAGCGACGGTGGTATAGTCGCCTTGGATGCAGTCGACTCCCATCGGTAACGCCCAGGATACCATATATATAGCCTATCACAGATAAGAACTAATCGGATGATGTACATCATACTGATGGAGTGTGGGGCCCCTCTACGATTGTCACCGAGCAGTAAGTCCTAATCGAAACTCTGCGGCGCTTTGGGGCCGAGTGTTCCTGACGGTGGCGGCGATGGCGCTCGCGTTTGAGACCCGACACTGCCCGGGCCGCTCTCGACTGGACAGACACGTCGATTGTCCGATCACCTAGTGCCCCGCTGCTCGTCAATGGCACCAATGTCTTGACTATCGACATTCCAGACTGGAGGGTATGGTCAATCCTGTTGACATCTCATCACAAGTGTTATGGATTGCACTGTCGAGACCAGTAAGTGATAAGCGGGGCCGTATGCAGAAAAAACGCGCCTGCCTCCGTCGGTTGCAACAGTCGACGGTCACGTCTAAGGGCGATCGCCCGTATTGCTGATCTCGATCCCGATCAGGTACGCTTCATCCAGCAATGCCGGGTCACGATGCGAAAACCCTGTCGAGAGTTAGTGCGGACGATGCCGAACACTAACGAAAACATGGCTTATAGATTGGAAAAGAGAGAGACACCCGCACTCACGTCAAGTTCGCACTGTCTTCCTTCGTCACAGGAATGAGGACACGGCCGCACAGAACTCAGCTAGCGAGGAACGGCAAGACTCGATTCGCGCGACGCACACGGCTCGCGGGTACCTCTATTGTTCAACTTCCTTCTTCCGGCATGATCACGATGTTGGAGACCTGCACCATCAAGCTCGTCATTCCAGTTGTGAACAGCAGAGGAAGAAATCACGCACGCTAAATACCTCGAGTACATCTGTTGCAAATGTACCTGTCAAGACGCTCTCATCTCAATTGCAGCCCCATCTCGACCGATTTCTCTGGCCCAGCTGCACGAGCAATGTGCAGACCCATCATGGTGGATTGAAATCCTTCCGAGAATAAGAACAAAATTGCATGGATCGGGCAGTGCAGAGATCATGCCCTCCGGCTGTGCAGACAGTGTGACTTGAAGGGCGGCCTCTTCATCTACTCGAACGTCGGAATGCCAGGATACCACCAAGGTATCCACTAGACGAGGCATCAACACCGCCCACAGGAATATCTGTCTTGCAACATACCAACCGTATCAGACTCTCTGAGATTGATGATCAAGACATCATCTGCGGATGACGGAACAAAACTTCTGAACTCCAAATTCAGTCTCTTCTTCGCCGAAATGCGGAACACATCACGCCTTGAGAAGCATCAGTAGATCGCCTTGCAAAGTCCCTAACATGATGATTAGGATTGGACGACAGAAACGAAGGAAATATGCACATACCCGATCATCTCTATCGACAACGCACCGTCAGCTCCGCGGCCCAGCTTCTTCGCACAGGCGTAAGTACATACCAAGTGGGAAACAGTGGACGGAGCATTGCGTCTCATCTACGCGCGCCACTGAATAAATGATATATCCAGGCATCCGCACCGAATCGCCAGTTCGAAGCTACCAAATTCACAATGCGTTTACGCGATTCGACACGCAATCTACAACGTCAGCTGTCCATGACTCGTAGGTGAGGTGTACTTTTGAATAATTCGTACGATGCTGCCAACAGATGTCAACTAGAAACACGTCTTTCTTGAACAAACAAGATAGATACCTCCAATACGATCGTCAAGCGGTCCACCCTCCATTCGTTGGTAATTCAGGCGCAGCGTTCGCTCCCTGCAAGGCACTCTCGCTCACCAAGAAGCGCTCGCGTCCAGCTTCGGTAAGCGCGCCGTCATGGAGTGATGTGGCCCAGATGTTGCAGGACATGACTAGGTTCCGGACGAGAGTCCGAACAGCGTTCATGTCACGGAGCATCCGGTTCCCGCGTGAATGGGGTATGGGCCGGAAACGCGAGCGTGGAAACCGGGAGCCCTGCTCGAGAAGTCGTCTGGGAGTCTGAGACGCGATGCGATGAAACGTACTGCCGTGCCATCTAACTCAACTCAAAGGTCTCCTTGACAATGCGCCAACCACGGGAAAGGTCGGCAAAACGGCGTATGTGAGAATGTATAGATAGAACTTGGTAATCTGAGTCAATGTGCATCAGTGACGCCTATCAGTGATTGCCCAGCACGGGACCTCACCTTGAAGTAGATGAAACCTACAAGACCCCGGCTTCTGCCTATCGCTTGGTTCGAGGGGGCAGGATTGCAGTGAGTCGAACATGATTAACAATTTTGTATGCGCGTCATGGTAATGTCTGGACGGTTTCAGAGAATGTGGAACGCGCAAGAGTTTGACATACCTGAGCGCCACCTCGTCATCACTTCTAAATTTTGGAAAGCAGGCCATCTTGCACTCGTATCGGACCATCCAGCCTTCGGGTCCAAGCGTGCGAGAGTTGGATGCTTGAGAGTGCCGGTTGCGCTTTCGACATACGCGCTTAGAGTGGGACGTGAAGTAGTGACTAGTCTAACTGCGTAGGCTCATACTGCAAGCTGACCGAGTTAGCCAAGGCGAAGACAATGGATATCATACCCACTGACCCGTGTCCACTTTCCCCGATAGTTGCGTGTCCAAGAATGGCTGATTGAACTTGAACAACAAAGCAAATAACCTACGAAACAGAAGGAAGACGTTCGAGAGAAACTGGCATCACAAAACTTGCAGAATTATGACGACATGTAACGAAACGTGACGCACGTGATAGCTGTAAGCGCATCGGGATGTGATGTCAAGCGTGCTCATCACACCATAGTAAACATGATATGGTTGCCCCGACTAGCTAGCAAAGTTATATACGGTATCATGCATTATATACTGTGTCATTCTTTATGTTAACATTCATGTCTGTCTGTGATATTGAGTGATATGAAGTTATGAACGACCCGGCTTCAATGGAAATCTGTAAGCGCGCTGCTCTTAGTACTTCACCGGGTTTGTCTGTAACAACTTGAAACTAGGAGCCGATGACGTTACCGTGAGTGTTGCGCACACTCTGACCCTCAAAGTGCAGTAAGTCAAAGGGGGCGGGGCGCGCTGTTCATCGAGGAGGCGTGGTCAATGGATGGACGCGGCATGCGGTGGGGGTTTTGGAAACACGGGAACGGTGAAGGAGGATTGCTGGTCAGCAGGTGGGACGGGGGGCCGTGTTACCTGAAATCCGAGAGTAGGGCTGGCGATGGTTGTGGTTGACGACGGTTCGTGCCAGCGTCGCATGGACTTTGGACTTAGCAAGTAAGTGATTCGGATGTGGTCAGTGCGTAAGCGTCCGCCTTATGCCGTCAAGGTGAAAGTAAACGACCTACTTGATATACCGCAGAAAACTATTGGGCCACCTCTTCATCAACAACCACGGAATGACCGGCGCGACGGTCCCGACCACGAAGAAATATAACAACGCTACGAAGGAAAACAGAAACCGAGTCAAACGATCGATCAGCAGCTGGCCAGCCCCGACATAATCGCGTGTGGCTTACAACTATACAAATGATCGGACGAAAACTGCAGTTTCGGAGCGACGACACCTATAAGCAGAACGAACGAAAAGAAAGGTCGTGGTCCGCTGAGCGCTCGTCCGTTTGTGACCCCGATGCACGTACCGAATATGATGGACGCCGTGGCGAACACTTGGGTGTTTGGACAACTGAATCTATGATGAAAAGGTTTAGCGCCCGTCGAGTACGCGACAGAGATCGATTCGCCCATCTTTCTGCGTAATCGAACACATATCTCTGCCAGACCGTCAGCGTCGTCTTGCACTCGGGGAAAACAACCATACGAGATAGATAAACTCACGGAATACGATCAAACATCCACGCCTGTACTAAAAGCTGAGTCGTCCCAGCGATGACCGTACACACAATCTGCGCGAGCGTTGAATTAAGTAAACACGTTGGGCGCGAGAAGATGAGAAGACGAACCTGACACCAAAACATGCTCCGCGGGGGAATCTTCATGTAATGCCCTAGCTTGAGGTCCGACGTGAACACCAACGCCTGGACCATCGTCTAGCAATCACTCAGCACGTGAAACTAAGGTCGTACGAACCGATCGAATATTGGACTCACGGTGTATCCGTACGTCTTGAGCAACATCGTCGCGAGCGGACGACCAGGCAACGCATAGCTGGGAATTTGGGATCCAAGATTCAGTTCCAGAGGTCAGCGTGAGAATCAGGTTCTCGCGAGCAGAGGAACATTTAAGTACGTACCTGATGATCAGCTCTGTAATGACGCTGCATGGGGACGACGATCAGCAAGGCTCGCCTCGAGGCACGAGGTTAAACTTACTTGAGACCGACCTGCTGGTTCGTGATCGCTTGAATCATACCACAGGGAATGACATAAGTGAACGCTTTGCAAAGTTCCGCAGGTGATCAGCACAGGGTCCGACGGCTCAAAACGATCCAGAATCAGAAACTCACACACCTATTAGCAAAGCGATCACGAACGCCCACACTGGCATTTGCGTTTGGTACAGCTCGATGATGAGCACGCCCACCACGAACATGACCAGAAACAGTACAATGTACCACCATTCAGGCACTGTCCCGAGTTAAAACCGGAAAACGATGAGCACCATCGCTGAAACCAACACGGTTGAGCTCACCCTGAGGATACACGCTCATCAACCTCGCATGCACGCCAAGCTCTTCCCTTAGCGATCGCCGTGTCTGCTGGATGATCTGTTTCCGGAAGCGGAGAAACGTATGGACGAGCGTGGCTGTGATCGTGGCAAACGACAACCTGGACTTCGAGATCAGCGAGGCCAGTCAAGAAGTGCAGAACGAAGACAGACATACTCATACGCGATGGCAAAACACGTCCTAAAAGGGGGGCGACTTGTGCTCATCAAAACCGAAACGCGTACGACATAAACACCCGACTATACCCTATGTACGCGTCCATGTCGAGCCTGACGTCCGGTGTTAGAATGCGCGTGACGTTGTATGGTTGCATCGTGTTATCGTACGCCAGTCGCGACGAGATTCTGTCCTCGTCTTCATCAGCGTCAGGACGTACGGACTCCTTGCAAGACTCACGACATGTACAACGATTTCCACGTGTTCGTAAACTGTTCGATACCATACGCGTAAGCTCCCATTTCCTTTACTACATCCAAAAGAGTGACGGACATAGAGTATTGGCGTGATGATTCCTTCAAGTTGCAGCATACGAACCGAGTTAGCACCAAGAAAAAGCGCTCCATCGAACGTAGCTATCCACAGTAAAAAATCACGAACCCAAACAGGATGTTAGCCGCGGCCCACCCTGAATACGAACAAGTCAGAATGTGGTTTGAAAAAAAGGAAGATGATCGTACAAGGCGTGGCTAGCGGCGAGCCTCGGGCCGAACGATCCCGGCAAAAAAGCACGCACGAGATTTGGCTCCAATCGAACGTTACGACGGACATGCCCTTTTCCCGTCCTTTCGTGGGTATCCCGACCGTAACTCGATTCGAAGATGGCGACTCACCATATACCATGGACGTACCTGACCCATTCGCCTCGTCAATTCGCGAACCGTTCGGAAGAAAGGGGAAGACGAAAGGAAAATAACGTACCCAAACAACTGTGCAACGACTTGCAAACGAAACATGAGCTCAGATGTTCAGTCTCAACCTCGGAAAGAAGAAAGCCCCGCACAGGCTCGCCTGCGTCTTCGGGCCATATCCATATCCACGTCACCCACGAGAAATACGACAGTGCCTGAACTTGATCCCCGCACACGTCCAAAAAGATAAAAGATAAATAAAGCTTCTATGTAAGCATTTCGGCCAACCCTTTTTTCTCCACCGACGTGCATATGCTGACCCCGATCCGACGGAGGCCTATGATAATCTATGAACAAGTAAACAAACCGCACCACCATAAGGAAACACAGTTAGGCCAAAAACGACCGCGCACCGTTATCAACTCGTGTTCGTAAACGGCTCCGGATTTAACGACACCCCCAACACCCTGCTTCTCGGTACGCACGACGCCCACAAGGTCCCTAGCGGATACGACAGCAACTGCGCCGCAATCCCGACGACCGGCACGCTCGGGTACCGGAAAAACAAGAACTGGTTCACGCCGGGGATGATTTGGACCAAGCTAAACCGAGGACGAGGGAGCGCAAGGTCAGTACGGGCACGGAGGGGTCATCGGTGTTGGCGACCGCCGAGCGAACTTCGGGGTAGGGCGAGGTGGTGTCGTCATCTGGCGTGTGGTTAGGGTCGAGGTTGGGGTCGTCGAATGTGGAGGCGAAGCCCTGTGTTTGGAGGATCGAGTAGGATGGACGACGCGGCGGTGAGCAGGCACGCACTGAGATGCCTGAGGCTAATGGGGTTCGATTGTTTTAGTTGCAGAAGGAGGGATGAACATACATACCTGAATGAAACGTCCGAACATAGTTGCTCGACTCCGAATCCTTATCCTGACTCCCTATCGTCTGCACATCCGCAAAAAGCTCTTCATGCGAAGCCTGGCTGTCTAACCGTCGCAGTGAATAACGGTCTTGCGACGAGGATGTGCGCTCGATGGGCATCAAACTTTGAAAGGAGAGTCAAAGTTGGACTCGAGGAGGAGGGATGGAACAAGGTTGAAGATGGCTGGGGCGGTGTGTGAGGCCTTGAGGCCTGACCGTATCTGCCTCGATATTGATATTATGGCGATGAGAGCACAAGTTGTATCACGTAATTACTCCCGTCCATCAAATGGAAAGCACGACAGGCATGCTCGTTTCAACGGTGATCCGGTGCGCTTCT
The DNA here is from genome assembly GCA_038092195.1 of Leccinum barrowsii. NCBI lineage: Eukaryota > Fungi > Basidiomycota > Agaricomycetes > Boletales > Boletaceae > Leccinum > Leccinum barrowsii. Next base: position 32,550 of record JBBPPY010000056.1, read on the forward strand.
TTTACGGTCGATTTTTTTTCAGTTTGGTCATACTTATGGATTCGAGGGACACGGGACACCGCTATGTCGCATTTATTGTTTGTAGATCTCAAAAAGGGTATACGACCAAGATATGACTTCGACTGGCTTGTCGACTTTTGTAGTAAAGGTACATTGTAAATAAGAAGACAATGATAAAACTTTCAATCACCATCAATGTCGCTTTCATCCTCGTCTGAGAACATGCTATCGCGTCAGGACCCACCTCGATCATGTCAATAGATGCCTCATCATCGGCATCCATTTCAGTCTTTGAAGGTGTAGTAGAATCCGTTAGCGTCTTCTCGGAATGGTAGATCTTCTTGGTCATCGAGCAACGGCAGCGCATCACCATCCGCGAGTGGCTGTGAATAGGGAGCGGGTTTGTCATCAACCCATGCGATTCCCGGCCGGTGACGTCGTCATGTCGTGGTGTCGCCAGCACGCGATGTCGCCGTGTTCATCGTTGCGTCGCTGTCGGGGAGGCATGCGCCGTCATCGTGGGTTGCGTGCGTGGCGTCCTCGCGCCGTGGGCGAGTGTAGGTGGGAGAGGGAGAGGGAGCGAGGTGGGGGCGGTATGCACCGTCATCGTGTGGCGTCCTCACGCCGTGAGGGTGCGCTGGCAGCGTGGATGAGGTCTGGGGTAGGCATAGGAGGGAGAGGGAGAGGGCTGTGGGAGGCGGAATCGCGTTCGGATGTTCTCTGTACCTTGGTGGCAAAATGGGACTGGTAAAGAGACGGGTTCTCATAATAGTGGGCTCTGTCGTAGTGACCACCATCGGTTCGAGAGAGATATTCGGCTGGTGAAGCGTGCACTAGGTATATCCCGACGATTTGTCAATATCGAGGAATTTGGGTTTTGGACGAAGATCGTTTACCTTATCCAAGTCGGTATCTAGGTGGTAACCATACATGAGACGTCCAATGACGATTATATAAAGACACCATACCTGGACTGTTCACAAGGGCAGGCAGATCTTGCACACTGACCCTCACAATCGGAAGCTCGTCCAAGATGGAGAGTACACCTTGTGAAACATTTCCGCGGCTAACAAGGAGGAACTGAAGGACTGTAAGTGACACCGACTTACCCAGTCAAGCCAATCACAAAGGGTCCCAAGGACGGGAGTCGGAGGATTTCCGAGTCGCTAATGGCTCTTGATGCAAGCCAACATGGTCGAGCGGTAAGTCACGCGTCACGCGTCAATGAATCACACCTTCGAACCCGAAACTCAGCTCAACGTCCTCAGGCCATCTGCGGTACACTCCCTTTATCTCACCCCTCTTTCTACAGTCAGAGAAACGCTATGCCGCAAAGATCAAACCCATAACGGCCACCTAGCTTGAAGGTTAGTTGTGATTTCTCTCCATGCTCGCGTCGTCTGAATTTCGACCTTAGAGCTGATTGGTGAAGAAATATACGATGAGTTCGACTGCGAGGCCACTAACGGAACGATATCCTCTTTCGTTCCATCCGAGCACGCTAATACACAAAGCCCATCGTGACTGAAACTTTTGCCAGCATCACACCTCAGATCACCGACGTGGTGGCCCCGATCAGTCCACTCCTCCGCCCACTCAACACCCGTGGTCTGAACTTCTTGCGGTCCAGGAGCGGTCCTCCGAGCCCCCGTCGCGACAGATACCCATCTCTGTTCTCTACACCTGGTCAAGCAACTCAATCGAATATATCTACAGGACCTATCGCCGACATCCCACCTGTGCCACCCGTGCCACCGATGCCCGTCGAGGCGCTTCAAGTGATCATCGACACCGCCAGCGACGGACCCAAAGCCAAGCCAGAAGTGCGCACGCCCAGAGAATCCGGCGTCTCCTTGGTATCGGTATTGTTGGCGTCTGAAAGAGTTGCGGATCCGAGCACGCCACCTCGGTCTACGACATCGCCCATGAGGAAGCGTCCCGCCAGCAGTTCTGGTCCCGCATCTACGCTCGTCGGTTCCCTGAACTTTGCTACATCCCGGGCCACATCTCCTGCGCCCTCTCTCGAAGCTGTCTTATTGGAACGGAAGCATCGTCTGGTTGCTGCAGCTGCTGTAGGGCCCGTTGCCGTAGCACTGATTCTGGCACGGGAACGATCGCAAGCAGGAGCGCGGGCACGTCGGCACGACCCCCAGCTATCGCCAAAGGTCCAAGCAAGTTCAAGAGCAGTCCTCTCGGCGGTGGCGAACCGACGACGCGCGTGGTGATTGCAGAACAGGTCAAGCAAGATATCAAGGGGCATGAACAGGGACAGATTCGTATATCGACCGATGATATGGACAAGGACGGTGCAGATGAGGGCGATTCTGGCTACTTATGACATTAGCTGCGGGGTATGGCTGCCTGCCCTTTAGCTTCATCTCGCCCGGATTCCGACGTCATCTGCATTCCGCTACGATCGTCTACTTAGGCTCCTCCCCCGGTTACCTTTTTTTTCATTAATGACTGATTATCTTTTTCTTCTTGCCCATGTTTCTTCCCTTGTTTGTGTTATGCTGTTGCTCTTTTATGTCTGCCTCCTTCTGATATCTCCTATCTTTCGCCTCGTAAACAATAAGTTATCGAACCAGTCCCCCCATGATGTGAGAGAATAAATCCAGAACTCGTTGCGCGTTGATTACAACGAGAGTTCCCGCCGTCAAACTGCTACATTAGATCTAATATGTATTCTGAGGGTTTCCGAGCTCACACGGGTTCAAATTTAAACGAAGCAGAAATGAAGAAGATGTAAAAACAGTTGTAGTCACGCTGAATCGTCACGTTTGCCGCGTAACATGTGCCTTTCTGACGGTGTGACCATGTGTGACTGCCGAACCAGCATGACCGAAGTTATTGTACAGTGTAGTAATATACAGTAATATACAGTAATAGAAGTACATAAAAGCTTAAGAGCAGCTCAGAGGACCTTAGACTGCTCAGTACTCAGATGAAGTACGGCAATTATAAATATCATACATACCATCCACTCTGGACAGGAAGGCCGCACTTTCCACCCCTCGCGTCGGCATCACGAAGCCGGGTCCCACATCCACTCACCCAACCTGATATCCAAATCCCTCGCAAGACCCAACGCCACCTCATGCGATATCCCACACTTGAACATCGGTGGTCGGTCCGGTTTATCTGCTGCGCTCGTTCGGTGCAACGCCTTAGCCAGCGTTAACTCGGCGATCTGCAAAACAACCATGTCAGATTTAATTTTGGTGAGGTCGCTAAGTCGACGGGTCTAGCCTCCCGGGCTTAGAAGACACTTACGGCTGCATGCACTCCCAACCGCCATGTCGGTATAGTCCCCGGAAACCCGAACCGCAGGTCGTGCGGTCTCGTCTCATAATCATTTTCCTCCAAGTATCGCTAGCAGCCGGTCCAGCGGAAACGTCGCCGGTCTGAACAACCGTTAAGATATCTATGTGGGAACGACACGTGGTGTGAGAGAAAAGGGACAGAAGAGAAGAAGCAAATGAACGTATACCTTGACTACCGTCTGCCCACCCGCCTTCATGGGAGACCCCGATTTCCGCCGCCTCTTCCGCCGTTCCTCCGGTCCCCTCCCAAACATCCTGAGGCCCCTCTTCGCCGGGTTCGTCGTCGCCAAGTACGCAGCGACCAAGATAAACTTGGACATGCGTGGAAGGTGCTTCGCTCCGAAATTCGACGTTGGTTTACTTGCGGCCATGGAGGACCCTACAGTCCTCTGGCTCTGACCCGTATCGTCCTCATGACGGGCAGTCCAGTCCGCAGCCGTAAAAGTCGGCAAGAAGAACTTGATCAGACGTAGCCGGCCGTCTGTGCCCGGTGGTTGAAGCTCGGGAGTCCACGCCCTCGTCCTCTGCCTGTCGTAGTAGCTCAGAGAGCATGGTGGTAGGTCAAGCGGTGAGGCGTGTGTGAAAACGATGGTTCGGATTCAGACAGGGACTGAGACGGGTCGCGAAAGGCCAAGGCAAGTCTTTGGAGGATGTCTGGGAAGTCAAGATTCACCAAACGAAAAGGATCAGCAGTGTGCGACAACTTACCTTTTGACAGGGTGTCCACGTTGGATCAGGCGATGCGCATGACTTCCCAGACGACGCAGGAGAGAAAGATAACCGAGACTTTGACAGGCAACTATAATAAAGAGGTCAGGCGAGTCACCTCTGATCTCGGAGAAGGGTACTAACCAGCTCTGCTAAGCGAGAGAGCGGGACGATTAATTCTGGGAGACGCGCGGCGAGAATCTCGGCTCTCTCGATAAGAGTGACCGTTGACGGTTCTTGGTCGTCCTCCGAGGCGACCGCTTTGCCCTTTCCATCTCTTGTTCGACTGAAGGGTTACCAGTATGCTCCAAACTTAATCTCCTGAGTGGATGCAAAAAGCTGCCCATGTTGTCGTTATACCTCTGCGAAACGTCCCCGAGCCAGACACGACACTCGTCCTCCCACTTGGGCCTGCGAACGCGTCGAGCACAGTATCAAGGAACACGCGCGGTGTCACACATGCCACTTCATTGGCTCGTGCGAACAGAGTTGGCGGTGAGTCCGGGATGGAAGAGTGGAAGACGGTGTCGATGACCGAGGCGTTGATGCACGTGCTGTCTGTGACGACATGAATGGGAGTTTAGTCCGAATTTAGCACCCGTGGAAAACAATTACATAACACTAGCTTGGTATTTCACTCAGTAAACTACATTGACTACGGACGCGAAACTTCAAGAAAGTGAATACAGGAGAGTTGAATATGTAACAAAAATATTGTAAACAACTTGAAGGTACTACTATTAGCAGCCGACGAAGAGTTTGGTGTGGATAAATGAAATTCCGCGATCTAAATTACAAATTTAGTAAAAACTTCCTGCGGGTCCGGATCGCGAATTCATGCGAGAAAACTCTCCCCACTTACGTGGGAGTCGGGGATGGGATCCATACTTTCCCGTTATTCATATTCAGCTCTCGTTCCTGCAAAGAATATTTATATTCCTTCAAGCATTCCGTTTAATGTTGCTCACGAATTTTTCTTGAGAAGGATACCACTGGACCGTCATCTAGAGCAGTACTCGCCATCGGAGTCATATCAACAGAACTTTTGGAGATGGGCAGTTGTTCAGCTTGAGAACATCATCACTCGAAGTGACGAGGTATCGTGCTCATAAACTCATTTGCTGGCCATCTGATTTCGTCTTTAGGACAATGAAATCGACGAGTGAATATATGCGCATTATTTGTCCCTAAGATACGAGAACCGGTGCGCCGCACACATCCTCTCGGTTGCATATTATGACTAAGTAGTACTGTTCGTTGATCGCGTCCACCAGCTCAGGGACACCACCCGACTCGTTCATCACGCACTACTGGAAGTTTCCCGTTACACATGACCATCAGACAGAGAAGAATTTCTATGAGAAGATCACTCTTCTTGAGTCGCGTACAACTATCGAATCAGGGACGACGGGCCTCAGAACGTGGCGAGCAAGCCTTGTCTTGGCACACTACCTCATTCAGCATCCTCGTGAGTCGCAAGAGCCACCAGTCTTCGCTGCGTCCTAAACTACGATTGATGAATAGACCTACAATGTGGACACCAGCAATATGCTAGAGTTGAGGAGCGGAACCGAATTCGTCGGTATTCTGGTCGCGAGCTTGCAACTCCGTACCGCACATCCTTTTGATCGCAAGATGCCAACTGTCTACATGTCGGACATGAACCTTACCGTGCTTTCTCGCTGTCAGAACAACATTAAGCTACCGTGTAGTAAGCCCAGACATACTTTCCTGCTCTGTCTCTCTGGATCTTTGACCTGTTCATATTCAACATACTGTAGACAAATCTTCATTTCACCCCAATCTACGTTACAAGTCCCTCGATTGGCGAGATTCATTTTCGGATCCAGAAGGCCTGAAGTCGTTCTTTAACGAAGCTAAGGTAGACATTTTACTTGGAGCAGACATCGTGCGTACTTCGTCATTCAATACGATGGGGTCGACACACCATCACTGGCAGGGACTGATGTTCCCTCCAGGTATTTGAACCCACTCTTATATCCCCCCCTAGTCAAGACTATTTCCCTCGCCCTCTCATGCGAGCCAAGTCGATTAGCATTTATAGCACTGACCGTGCGGAATGAACAAACGTTGACACACTTTCTACGTGAAATCTGCGAGTTGTTATTTGTGTACCATTGTCGATTATTCGTAACTTGGCCTCACGATCCAGGGGAAGTGCTAAGGATAGAGGAGGTTCCTTACCATACCGTCAGAAATCCATCGTAGCGGCGCTCTTGCGCCAAGTCCCCGACTCTTGGGAATATGTAACCAATTTTGTAATAACACGCCAATGATAATTACTTAGTGTACATATCCTTCGAGTGAGCATGGTCACCAGGCTCCAAGTTGTTCCGCAGCCTGTGTCTTGCCTGTGTCTTGATCAACACCTAGGCTACTAATCGTAGCGGAGGACTGTACCATCAGGTAATCAATTCCCACGTCAGAATCGCTTTGCAGAGAGCGGCACGTTTCTGGCTGTCACAGAAAACCCTCGCCGAGGGCCCCACTTTCGTGGGAGTCGGGGATTTTTGCAGGTTCCAGATCAAGTAGACTGCGAGCTTGAGGTACTTAAAGATATACAAAGTAGCTCGAGGAATACTTCCCTAGTCTTTCATGAATTCCGAAGCACTACGATGGTTCTGGAGATCGGTTTGATTTCATTTGGATGCTGGAGGCGGGGCCGCCTAAGTAGGCGCATACGAGCCGTTCTGGATTCTGAGACGTCCGATTCATGGTTGCACCAACCGTATTGCTCTATTGGGCCACCTATCGACAAGTTGGCCCCAGGGACGCATGGATATATGCATCACAGCCCAATTTCTCCTTTATGTTATCGCTATCGTTCGAGTCAATCAACCGACGCGTCTTCCTTGTGGTGTTACTCGTCGAGCTCGTCGTCAAGTGCACGTCGGGCGGTCGCCACGGCGCGGGCTGAGTTGCTGTTGAAGCAGCTCAGAAGCAATCACGAGATTATCTGTGGCGGATAGAGCGCGAGAAGGCTTCGGACTCAGAGAGTCACTGGTTTACAACTGCAGCATCAATTACATACGAGTACTAACAGCTATGTACCACAAAAACATGAACATTGAGCTTGAAGTTGAATTGCAATGACAGATATATGCAAATATATTTATGAATCGGAATGAAGTGGAAGGTAGTAAGTAATACGACTCATAAAACAACGTAGATAAAATAAACAGAGCCTAGAAAGCATTTGTGAGTATGCGGCACGAGTGGATGATTACTCCACACACCTAGTACTCGGATTCAATCCAATTTACGTTTCCTAGTTGACCGACTTGTCGAAGAAGTGGTATTTAAGGATTGCTGTTGTAATGAACGCGGCATCACGCTCACCAGCCGGAAGCCCGTCCTGCGGATAGAATCCCGAAGGCCGCCAATTCCATGTTCTGCTTCTTCTACCTCCTTTTCCGATTGCTCAGCTTGCAACCGGTAAAGTGCGCAAAGGACGTCATGTTCTTGTGCTAGACACAATGCGAGATGGTGCTCAGCACGTGCAACTTTTCTTCGCGCGCTCGCGGCTGCCAGCGCGACTGTGGCCTCTTGCTGAGAGCGGAATGCTGGCGCTTTTTGTTACTCTACATGAGTTGACTAAAATAGATGAAACCCACTCATCGACTCCGTCAAGTCATCTTCATCTGAGTCACCAATACTTCGTACAAAGTTCTTCATTAATTGGGACTTGATTCCGCCACCGCTTTCGTACGAGGAGTGCTGAGACTCCGTGTCGCTACTAGTACAGTCCGAGTCGAAATCCGAGTGATCCGGTGTTGCTAACGAAACCTTCCTCTTGTGTGCAACGGGCTCTGCGGCCGTCTGAGACCGAATATTCTGCAGGAATTTTGCAAGAGAGATCGGAGTCCGGAGATTTCGAGACTTGCGAAGATGCGAACGATGAATAGAATAACATCCGAGTGTGGTATGGGCAAAATTGGACGTCCCAGATGGCGCACAGAGAGCAGATTTAGAGCGCTTGCACGATTGCATAGTCGAACTTGCACCAAGAAAGGCGACGACTCATACTTCTCACGGTTATAGCAATACTACTCTAAAAACCAGACGGTCACTTGAGTTACCATTGAATCAATATTCAATGCCGTGAGTCGCTTCACATTGCTAGGGTGTCTTGACAGTGTGTTTTACATCGTTCTAGCGCGATTATACGCTGTGCAACGAAACCGTGTCACACATCACAGAAATCGCAGAATTCTGATATTACCTGATGTGGCGGAGATCACCTGATCGTAACGGCGCTGTCACGCCAAGTCCCCGACTTGGCTTGTGACTGTGTAATGTAACAGTAACATAGGTATAGGGGTCAGAGCTTCCGCAGGGACCGCGGTGTTGTGCTTGCCAGCGCCGCTACGGGATCGGACTTCAGAGTCCAGACGTCCAGGAATGCTACGTGTGTGTTCTCACTTGACTCGGTTCTAGTAGTATGCAGAGCTTGAAACCAAGCTGCCCCCAGTGCGGCAAGTCCTTCAACAATGAACTACAAGTCCAAAGGCACCTTGACCAACCACAAACGAGGTGTCACCGAAGGCCCACGGCTTTCGCAGATATGGATGAACTGCTCGAACAATTTCCTGGGCAACCGGACGTCCAGCGTACTCAACACCTACTCCTTAGACGACCTCGTCATGATACCGTCGAGCCAGCAGCAGGACGTCTTCGAAACGGGAGCACCGAACCTGTACAGCATAATAATCCAGTGATTGATTATTACCCAGGAGCAGCCAAGGTCGTTGACCCACGAGGTTCAAAATTCATGGACGCCTTTGACGAGGATAGGTTCGCAGAAATACGTCGTAATGAGAATTTTTATTACCCATTCGCCGACCGTCCTGAATGGGAGCTGGCGGAATTCTTGGTGACCTCGAGCCTTAGCATGGCTGCAATTAATCGCTTTCTCTCTTTATCTCTGGTGAGTTATGCTCCACTCGGTGTCTAGGCAATTCACTCAATGCATTGATCGACGCTTTACCAGGTCAAAGAGCTCAAGCTGTCATTTCAAACCGCCAAGCAATTGCGTGGACTTGTCGAGATTCTGCCCCAAACTCCTCCGTGGAAATGTCAACATGTCAACACCTCCCCACACCAGACGAAAGCTCTCACAAGGTTGTTCTATCGGGATACGTTCGAGTGCTTACAGATGCTGTTCAATAACCCGTTATTTGCGGACTCCATTGACTTCACCCCATATCGCGCCTTTACCACCACCCAGCGCTTAGCTCGGGTGTACACGGAATGGATGTCTGGTGACATCGCCTGGGATATGCAAGTGAGTATACCTGTCTAAACTGTGCGTTTGAGTACTGACCGTTCTGGGTAGAAGGAGATCAATGTGGATGGAGCCTGCGTGTTAGGCATAATCCTATCGTCCGATAAAACTAACGTTACCAATCAGAGCGGCGGGAAAGTCTCGCATCCCCTCCTCATGTCACTCGCGAACATCCACTCAGAAGTACGAAACAAAGCATCGCGGCACGCTTTTGTTCCCGTAGCATTCCTCCCCGTTGTCGAATTTATTCACACCAATAAACGCATGAAGAGCGTTCTTTCGGATCGCCTTTACCATCAATGCCTCGATATCGTAGTTGAACCACTGAAAATCGCTGCACGGATCGGTGCCATGTTGTCGGACCCACGTGGGCACAGTCGTTATTGCTTTACTCCACTTGCCAGCTGTATCGTGGACTTTCCCGAGGCTTGTTTGATTGCGTGCGTCCGAGGGAAGACCTCTCCAATAACCCTTGCTAAATATACCGAGTTTGGCGATTCCTTCCGCCATCAACCCCGAACGAAGGCCATTACTCTCAATCACATCGAATCTATCAACGACGATCCAAACGACTTGCTGGCTTATTTCACTGCTTGTGAAAAACACCGCCTCAATGCTGTTGCTCTGCCTTTCTGGCGAAATTGGCCGCTCTCTAATCCCGCTTTTTTTCTGACTCCTGAAATGCTACACACCTTCTTTCGGTTCAGCTACGACCATGATCTGTCATGGTGCATCCGTGCCGTTGGTCCTACAGAGATCGATTTTCGATTTTCGATCCTCCAACCCATCACAAACCACCAGCGCTTTGCCGCTGGCATCACCAAGTTGAAGCAAGTGACTGGTCGAACCCAACGTGACCTCCAGCGTTACCTAGTTGCCGTGATTGCAGGCGCTGCCCCAGAGGGTATCGTTCGAGCTGTCCGGTCGCTTTCGGACTTCCGATACCTTTCGCAGTCTCGCGTTATCAATGACGATCAATGTCGCAAACTATTAGCTGCGCTCGAAGAGTTCCATACTTACAAACAAAGTATTATTGACGCTGGAGCTCGCTGTGGGGAGAAGGGCCACGTTCTGGAACATTGGGAAATCCCAAAACTCGAGCTCTTACAGAGTGTCGTTCCTAGTATTCGTCTGGCTGGTCCTCCTATCCAATGGACTGCGGATATAACGGAACGAGCCCATGTCGATGTCGTCAAGAATCCCGCTACTGCTACAAATAACAATGACTTTGAATCACAGATCTGCCGGTTTCTTGATCGCGATGACAAATGTCGCACGTTCTCACTTGCACTGCATCTCCGCGAAAGCGAGATGGGCGAACCTCAAATAGAAACCATGTACAGCGACGACTCCGATGCCGAGGATGATCTGAATCACGGGAATGACATAGTCAAGGATTCACTCGATAACTGGGTTCCTGGAGTGGCTCCTCGTGCCGTCACGGACTACTTTGTGTCTAGCGCTAAACCCTCTACTATCTCACCCCCCCGTTCATTCGTCTCTGGCCCAATTGCCTTCCATCTCAGGTTTGACCCGGTTATCGGAAGCATGAAAATTTCCGATGTCGCAGAGAAGTATGGCCTCCCGGACCTTCGCCCCGCGCTGATACACTATTTTTACCGCGACCACAATGACGGCCCCCTCACCGTTGGAGGCCAAAGACCCTATCGCAATGATGAACCACTGCCTTTTGATCGGTTACAAGTTTGGTATAAGGTCCGTCTGCAACAAAAGGCGTACCACGATCCAACTACTGTTCTCCCGGCTCAAACACTGAACGCTTCTCCCCCGGCGGATAGCTGGCCAAAAGGACGTTACGACGCAGCGTTCGTCAACGTTGACGATAACATGGTCTGGCCTCTTAGTGGACTCAAAGGTTTGATCTCTTACTTCCTGGATTCGCATGAACGACCCCATTGAATGATTCTATGCAGGGCACATAGTGTGCGAAATCCGACTCATTTTTCGACCGATTCCCCCCAGGGGACTCCGGGGTGCTTGGTGGAGCACAAAGTACCTCGTTTATGTTTCAAGGTTAGATGTCGTCCCAATACGGGGTGCGGATTTCGACGCAGTAACAGGAATGCACGTTGTGAAGCGTGTCATCAGAGCCGGTGGAACACCGATGGGAGATATCATTCCACTTGCTCAACTGCGAGCATTGGCACCGCTGGTTCCGAGGTTTGGTCAGAAGGCCAACAATCGTCTGACTGCTGAGACATCGTCATACTATTCGCAGTCTTTCTACCTGAACCATTTCTTCGATAAGGAGCTATATTACGCACTGCGATCTTAGCCTATCACTCCTATTGCTAATTATAGATATACCAAGGCTATGGACATATCGATACTTAGTAATCATAATCATATTTTGTGTATGCAGCTGCTCGCTGCTGGCGCCCGCCGGATCTTCACAAGCTATGTCGCCCCCCTCTGGTGGTCTTAAATTCCACGACAACCGTTTCAATTATCATGCTGAGCACGGCATCCCAGTCACGAGCAACACTAGCGCTGGCAGGGCGTACTATTCGGGTCCTACACTCAGCCGTTTTCCTCCACGCCACTGGGAAGAAGGCCGAAGTCCCCCGGTTCCCAAAGGACCTCCAACTCCTCCAATCTTGCAAAACAAGCATCAGAACAGTCATAACACAGCATTACGACCTCGATCCTTAGCCGAAGAGCTGTCAGACTCTGACGACTCCTCCGTCGACATTCCCACACGAGAGACCTTCAACACCGATCGTCAAGCACTGGCAAGCAATCCTGCCTTGAAACCTAAACCAGGGTCTCATCAAGACGCTGATGAGGGCTTAGATTTTGGTGCGCTGCATCGATCACACGCGATATTACGTCGTTATTAATCAGTACCAATAGGAAGATGTGATGAGATACTCTCAGCAGTTCGAGACCTTGTCCAGCCTGGACATACTTTGGTAACATGTGTTGACACTGAACCGTGCCTTCTTCGACTGATCTCCGACCAATAGATATACCATAACATCAGCCCAAAAGAGCATACCTTCATCCAAGAGCAACTAAACAATTTGGAAATCCGTGCTAGGTCAGGCACTGCGATCTACTACAGCTGAAATAATACTCAATGAACTCTTCAGGCCCAACTACTACAGTGATCAAGAGAAATTCATTGTGACCATGAATCACGATGTCCACGAAGCCCTCGTCGTCCCCCTTAACAACGGAATAAGCCACGAATTGGCAGGAGCCCCCCTCTCAAGAGGAACTCATTCCATCTTCGTTGAGACTTCCCCGAACGCCCCAGTAACCTGTGGCGATAATGTATTCGTACCAGACCTCTGCGTACGGGTATTTTCTTCGACCGGGCCAGGGAAGTTTACAGCGCAACGTGAATTTATTTTCATGGAGACGGCGTTCTCCCAACCTGAGGCAGAGGTGATGAAAAAACTCGCGACTTATGTCGAACATCATCCGCAAGCTCTCGCAATAATCAAGATCAGAATCAAGGAGCGTCAATACCGGTCCCCATCCCAGTCTATTCACTCGACGCTCACAAAACACTTTATCGGAAATCCAATCCTTCGTGAAGATCAATTCCGCCCCACCCGGGGATCCGGACTTACCTTTGAGGCCGTGCGGAATGGCTTCAGCTGGGTCAATGTCACGGGGATCGAGATAGAACTTTGGCTCCGTCTCACTGACATGCCCATCGATCTCAAAGTCAAACACTCCGGTCACTCGCAGACCGCTTATGCCATCGGCGTAAGTGTTTATTTTTACGAGTCCTACTCTAACTAAACAACTAACGTAGACTCTCCACCCCGACCGTTCGACGGACGCTTTGGATGCGGTGGTCGACCGGATGATGTCGGAGCTGAAGAAAATCATCGCGATGTACATCGAGGGAGTATTAGACGATGAGATCGCATCTTCTCCGTTCCAATCGAACGAGCACCAACTTGCCGAAGAAGACAGACGAAAATGGTTAGAAGATCTCTCCTCCTGGATTCCCCACAGTCCGCTTTTCAAATGGGACTATATTCAAGCACGATTCGCCACTAGCGTTTGGAAGACGGCACATACCCGTTATAAACAATGGCACAGCGGGCTTCCGAAACGCTCCCGTTCCGAGTCCGATGACGACGGCGTGGGTCGGAGACAGCGTCCTGCCAACGGTAACCGGGTCAATGGTAGGTGATTGCCGGTGCTGTGTGAATACCTTGAAGTTATACGGCGAGTTTATCCTTTTTCGTTCCTCTTGTACCATGTTACCATTGATTGTTCTCTCAGTTTCTGCTTCGCCGTTCCAAATTCATTTCGTTCCGTCGTGTCTACTACAAGAAACGAGAGCCGTAGATATCATACTGGCTAGTGGATGTACCGATCAGTGTTTTGTTCTTGAAGTCTAAGTATCTTGTGCAAGTATAAGTTATTCTTTGTTCAATCAATATACCCGATCTTAAATTATGTTTTGCACA
>JBBPPY010000057.1:0-45365 GCA_038092195.1 Leccinum barrowsii
GGAGAGGAGGGAGACGGAGACGGAGAGACTCTGCGCGTGCGCGTCATCGCATGGTCGGCATCCGTTGGAACACACCCAGGTGCAGACAGAGAGAAAGGAGGGGGAGGGGGACTCGGAGGGGGGAGAGCGCGTGCGCGTCGTCGTGTCGCCCGACTCTGACTCTTCGTCGACCGTGGGAGAGTGTCTCATGTGTGAGACAGACAGCGAGCACACAAATCATTACGAACAGACGCGTGCGCGTCGTCGCGTCGTCAGCGTCCGTTGGGACACGCCCAGGTGCAGATGGAGAGAAGGGAGGGGGAGGGAGAGGGGGGAGAGCGCGTGCGCGTCATCGTGTCGCCCGACTCCGACTCTTCGTCGACCGTGGGAGAGTGTCTCACATGTGAGACAGACAGCGAGCACACAAATCATTACGAACAGACGCGTGAAATTTCGAAATGCTTACATAATCAATGCGCTCACCGTGCGCGCCCCCGGCGCTCACGATGAGCGGGCCCACCCGTGGGAAATTTTCGTCGAACTTCACACTGGCATGCAACTTGAGTACATAACATACCAGATCAGAATAGTTATTAAAATAGACAATGAACTGGCAGGAAAATAAGAGTCGCGATCACACAGCCACGCTCCGACGAGCCAGTCAGATTCAGCACAGCCACTGAATAGACAGTAAGCCAACTGGAAAAGGCAATCGACTCGAAGGTTCTGCGATTCGGAGTATTCCGAATGTTTTTTTTTCTCGATCAATTGTTTTTTTTTTTTCTTCAACTTATGTTTTTTTCCTTCTCGGTGAGGATTTTTCACTACAACACTTTTTTGTTTTTTTTCTTAATCATTTGTTTTTTTCTACTTATGTTTTTTTTCTCGATCAATTGTTTTTTTTTCGACTTATGTTTTTTTCTCTCGATCAATTGTTTTTTTTCGACTTATGTTTTTTCTTCTCGGAAAGGATTTTTCATGACGACACTTTTTTCTTTACTATTGATTTTGATTTTATGATATTTTAAGTGTGGGTACGAGTTTTTATTTCTGTCCAGTGGGGTCACCCAAAGGAGAGTGACTTGCTAGTACAGTCCAGAGGAATAACTCCTTTCAACATCTACGTCACGTTGTCTTGATGTCGAGGCAGGAGCAGCATCCGTCTGCTGCGAGATTTTAATGAGAAACTTCTCATGTCGCATCCTTGCGAGTACCTACGCCTGGAGGACGAAAGATTGGTAATACTTGACAAAGACATGGGCACGAGGATGGATAGTGGTGAAGAAACAGCGTCACGGTCATAGTACCCATCGGTCTATCATGATAACCTTCACAATTTCCACGTTGACAATATTTACATTTCAGCCACACGAAAAGCTTATATAATCATCACCTTTTCCGGCGCACAAATTTACATTCCTTCAGCCACAATTGTCAGTGTGTAGTGACCTTATAAACAAGGTAATATTTCATCATGCTATCATACCCTAGAACTGCCACCATTCCATATTTCGACTTGTCTGCCAACCACCCTCGCAATCGGTTGACTCTACTATAGTAGACTTATAGAATACCACAACCCTACGAAAACTCCTGGACCCTGGAGACTCAGTACTACTCAAGGCGCGAGTTCAGTGTGACCAGCGCGAACGCTTGTCACCGCAGTTCCTGTTCGTGTTTGCAATCGAAGGGGCGGCGCACAGTACATAAACAGATCAGACCCTTGGTAGGCTAGTAGCCACCAATGACTAAGCCGCATCACTGAGTAAGAAATCCTTTTCCAGCTCCTTGCGCCCGAAATTCGTGCACCATGGCACTTTTTTTCAAAAAGAGTCACTTGCTAATCCCACTACGAGCGAAGGCTGTATGTGGAAATGATGCGGCTGGCACGGCTGGTTACCGACATGTTCCAGTCTTTTTGCGTCACGCGAAGAGCGAAAAAGGCACTTTAGGATAAATGGAGCTCACCACCCGTGTCCCGGACGGGCTTGGCAAATGATGAAACCCTAACTTAAGTTACAGACGTGACAGTACTCATTTCCCTGATTCTTATCAACCGCCCGCGCTCATGTCGATGGCACAATCACCCCCTATTCTTTAATTCATTCTCAGAGATGTGTCAGGCACTCTCTCCTTCGTCCTTTATGGTTTCTGTCGGCGATGGGACGATCTACATGGGAATGGATTATGGGACTTGGCGGTGGGCCCGTATGGCTTTGGGGACTGGAGGCCGTCACAACAGCCTCCCCCTAGTGCAACTTTCAAGACGGGCCCGACTCGCCGACATACCGCTCATCGAATACACTGACTACCTGGACCTGGCCCCGTACAATGATGTGCATCCTTGAGGACCCCTTCTTCGTTGTACAACGTCACGTCAAAGACAGGTGGGATTGGGGGAAGTAGATTCTAGCTTTCATCAGCGCTGAGACCCATTGAATGGGACTTCTAAGACCGTGAGGCAGTACAAAACAAAGTTACATACCGGTGTCTCTGCATCGAGCCGACTTTAGTCGGTTCCGACTACATAACCGACGGACTATCTGCCTCTTGTCCACATGCTTGCGAAGTTTCTTCTTTATCATGGGCATCAATTCAATGTTGGAAGGATCATCCGGCAATTAGAATGGTGCTAACAGGAGGCGGTACTTTGAAACGGCTCCAACTGCCAACCGGACAACC
The DNA here is from genome assembly GCA_038092195.1 of Leccinum barrowsii. Lineage (NCBI taxonomy): Eukaryota > Fungi > Basidiomycota > Agaricomycetes > Boletales > Boletaceae > Leccinum > Leccinum barrowsii. Next base: position 2,662 of record JBBPPY010000057.1, read on the forward strand.
GGTTCTCCGGTGGTGCTGGGCGACGTCCGTCGTCCGTGGGAGGTATGAGGATAGTGGCAGGTAGGCGGTACAACAGCTCAAGTTCTTTTGCACGGCGCCGACTTGTTCACCTGGCCAGTGACCGATCGACCGACTTCGAATAGTCGCCAAGGGCAAAGTCACGGGGCCTAGGCTGCCAAAGTCCGATGCTGAACGTTGCCTGAGGCAATTCTTTTTCTGCGCAAACATGCGCTCATCAAACTTAGGGCGAGTTCGCCGTTGATCGATCTGTGCTTGATCGGGATATGTATACGATATTGGATGGCACGTTCATAACCCAGAACCCACAGGGGCAGCGATGGGCGCTGGCTTGGGGTGGCAACGACTTATTTTGTGTTGAGCGGATTAATCGGACTCGGTCCATTTGGAGGCAGGGATCACGGAAATGTGGAGGTAAGTTCACACGATGCTGTGTCTAGCGGGGTCGACAGGCCGTCTGCCAAGTAGTACGTGATCAGTGGCGTTCAAACCGGTGACAGACCAATCTGAAGGCTGCGGCGACGACTCGGTATCAACTTCTTTTATTATATCAATCACCTTCGTGTATCCAGCAAACTGCTAGGATTTGTTGTCCCTTGAGGGACCCGGTCGGTCGCGGATTGCTTAGTGCTCGCTACCAGAGTTTAGGGAGGTGGTGACGTTGTCTCTAGTTCATGTCCCAGTCAGCGCTGCGCCCCACTTGAAGGCCCGGGAAAACGAGAAATTGAATCAGCCAAGCCACCGCCCAGGTCAGTTCGTCCAGCCTATCTAGTTCCACCGCGTTGCGTCGTAAGTACTAAAACATAAATTCTTACGCATACTACTAGGGGGCCCGCCAGCTTAATGCTATACCCGCCCCATCTGAGATCGGCGGCACCAATGTTCACGGCCGCATCGAGCCATGATTCATTACTATTATGTAGCCCAAACAAAATGAATCCGAGCCAACCGCGCCGCAGAATTGGCTGCGGGATACTCATGCCGGACTTCTCGTGTAGTCTTTTTCCCACAGACTGGCCTCGTCGCAATACTCGAGACACTATGAAAGTTCGGACGACCTCGTCTATTCACATTCCAGGATCCACTGGCAGACAGACGGCAATAAAGTAATAGGTACGTCACAGCCGCTGTGATCGTGCCCTTCGCTTACCTTATCTGCTGTCATAAACGTCAGTCTGCATTTTCTCATTATTCAGTGAACGAAAACGGTCTAGTTCATTCTTTCATTTCCAGATTACGGGACTACTATCGCCCCGTGTGGTTGTACCTGCACCTTGGATGCGGTGCTGTCTCGCGAGGCATTTTCCAGCATAGCATGAAACTAGAGTTGGCAACAGAACGCTGGACCCGTCCTGTCACATCAGAACAGTTCCTCGACCTGGGCTAGTAGATCAAACCTTGGCCAGCTCCTCTATAAAAGAAAATACACATGTGTTGGTCCCCCTCCCTAGCAGTTCACCTTATCCTCCCGGATGCTCTCACTGTCTATCCTTGCGTCCTCGTTGTTTGCCCTCTCCAATGCGTGGAGGTTCCCCACTTTTCTGGACTCTGGACCAGCTCCATTAGAAGAGCTAGTTGCGGGGCCGGTGAACGTGCTGGGTCCTGTGAGCGACCTGAGTGTCGTGAACCAGTTTATCGCGCCAGATGGGTTCAACCGTTCGTAAGTTGTCTGTCTTTTCGCATTATGCTCCACTCCTGACCATTTGTAGAGCAACCCTGGTCAATGGCGTATTCCCTGCCCCATTAATCCAGGCAAACAAGGTAACGTTTTACGATAATATTCGGATTGGTGTTTGTAATCATATGCCTTCCCAGAACGATGACTTTGTCCTCAGACTTTTCAACAAGCTCACGGACAACAGCCAACTTGTGGAAACTAGCATCGTAAGCGTTATGTCAGAACCCGCACATTCCCTCTTCACTACCTTCCACAGCATTGGCACGGGATTTTCCAGCACAAGTCCAACTGGGCTGACGGTGCTGCATCTGTCACCCAGTGCCCACTTGAACAAAACGAAGCATTTACGCACCGATTTAATGCTAGGGGTCAGACCGGAACGTATTGGTACCACTCCCATTTTAAAACACAATATTGCGATGGAGTCAGTGGAGCGCTGGTCATCTATGATCCTCACGACCCCCTCGCACATCTGTACGATGTTGACGATGGTGAGTTTATGTTAGTTTTCTCTGTCTATGGCTATAATATATTGAATCACAATAGCAAATACCGTTATCACGCTCACAGACTGGTGTGCAATTCCATATCTAGCAGACAGGCGTGTGCTAACCTTCGCTTAGGTATCACAATTCCTCTCTCATCCTCGGTGAATTGAGGCAGGCGGTGATACCAGACTCGACCCTGATCAACGGTCTGGGTCGCTACTCTGGCGGTCCTGCCAGTCCGCTCGCGGTCGTCAATGTCAAGGCAAAGTTGCGATATCGATTCCGCGTCGTTTCCATGTCTTGCAGTCCTTCTTTCAACTTCTCCATCGATGGTCACCGGATGACTATCATCGAGGCGGACGGGATTGAAGTGGTTCCCGTGGAAGTAGACTCGTTCATCATTTTCGCTGCTCAGCGCTACTCGGTGGTTGTCACAGCAAACCAGCCTATTGGAAATTACTGGATTCGCTCGGCCAGCAGTTTCAACCCGGCGTTTACTGGTGGTCAAAACTTGGCTATCCTGCGTTATGCAGGAGCGCCGGTCCAAGATCCTACGTCACTGCCTGGCCCATATAAACTTGGTTTCGATGAGACCATTTTACATCCTCTGATTGACCCAAGAGCTCCTGGGATACCTCAGGTCGGAAAGGCGGACTATAGCTTTCAATTAGTTCCGGGAATCAATGTTACCACTGGATTCACGTTCAACAACGCAAGCTTTGTCCCTCCCAATGTCCCTGTGCTTCTCCAGATTCTCAGCGGGGCAAGACATCCTACCGACTTTCTGCCAAATGGAAGTGTCATTGTACTCCCTCCGCGCTCGGTTATAGAAATCAATTTCCCCAACCCTGCTGCTGCTCCCGGCGGCCCCGTAAGTACCACGATTATAACAAAAATAAATCTCGTACGCTAATTCTGTATGCCTTATTCTCAGCACCCTATACATTTGCATGGCGTATGTAGTCTACCAGCCTTTTTGCTTCGTGCATCAGACTAAGCCTTTTTCTTAGCATGCGTTCAGTGTCGTGAGATCTGCGAATAGTTCTGTGTACAATTTCAAAAATCCTGTTCGGCGGGACGTGGTGTCCATAGGCCAAAACGCCAATGACAACGTGACGATTCGCTTCTACACCGATAATCCCGGACCTTGGTTCCTCCACTGGTGAGTTTGATCTTGTTCAAGAATCCTCTTGAGATCGGTATCTCACACTCGCGTTCGTTGCGACAGTCATATCGATTGGCATCTCAACCTGTAAGCCTTATTTATGTTACCTGGGCCGAATGGCTAGGATTCCGTGACTCACATCCGTCTTTTTCTTGTTCTTCTTAGCGGATTTGCTGCCGTGATGGCGGAAGCGCCCAAAATAGCGGCCGAACAACAAGCACGAGTGATACCAGGTGCATTTCCATGTCCATTCGTTTCGCTGTACCACTGGAGCAACTTTTTTTTGGTTTACTCTTCTTTTCACCCCTCGTTTCCTGCTTTACTCACACTCTCGTGCACTCAGAGGATTGGGGACGGATATGCCTGCCAAACCAAATGTGGGGACAGACGGTGTTCGGCGGACGCTCGGTGGACGACGAGGACGACGAAGACGACGAGTGAGGAGGTGCTCTCCGAATTCGAATTTGATTCCGAGTCTTTTTGCGTTTACGTTTACGTTTGCGTCTCTATGCTTTATTTATTTTTTCCTTTGTACAACAACAGAGAGCCCGAGCCAGTGATCACGGAATAAAGGTTCAAATGGACGCGAATAGTACTAGTATTTACAAGCAGAACCTTCGAATGTAAGGAAAGCGCAGTGTTTTGGCCCTGGCAGAGATGGCACAGAAATCAGGTTAGGGTTAGTGACTTGTTGCATAATACATATGCGGGACGATGCGGGAATTGTTTTCTCGTGCCAACAGTCCAGTGGAAAGCGACAGGGTGAAGTTGAAGGGATGGAGTGTGTTTCATTTTCGCCTGGAAAGCAAACTTGCGAGGTATTCTGGAGTTTGCTCGGGCGCGCTGGAAGGAAAATGGGACTCGGAGGGACGGTACGTGCGATACCACAGTAAGCACCATCGTCCATGACTGAAAGAGAAGAAGTCGACAGTGAGATCATCGATCATCTCCAGATGAGAAACCATCATGTTTCCACAATTTTTTCGAAAGCGCGTATTCGAGGGGCACGCCCGTTAGTACGGTACGCCCAAAGATTCCAAGAAAATATCAGAGTGCCCAGTGGGGTGCAGTTGAGCGCGTGTCACAAAGGAGAAAATAAAAGAGTCATATCAACGGCATGTAGAAAAACAGGCAGCGCAGCGCCGATGAGGAGTACTCAGTACACAATGGGCTTGAGGATACACGCAACAGATGAAAAACACTCCAGAGTCCAGACGAGAGTGAAATGGGCGACTATTTGACATCGATCCAAGTGAAAGGGGGCAGTGCGAACAGCCCGCTGCATTGTCAATGTAGAAGACCTGCAAGGAGCAGCAGCAGCGTCACACCAATACGCCTGAACATCCACTACGAGTCACTGTACGATCCGGCAAGAGAAACGAGGCACTCAGTGCCGTGGCTCCTCTCCAGGCTCCCCACCACCTAGCACAGCTCGGAGCCGGAACGGAAGAAAACGCCACGCCCAAAATCCCGTGGATCGCCATGAGAGGCGAAAGCGATCGAGATTGCGCGGCGAAGGATGACGGGGTGCTGATCAGTGCTGAGCGCTGAGCTGTGGGGGCCGCGTGACTCACCAGCCCCACACTGCCGTCCCTCGGAGCCGAGGGACAGAAGTGTTGAGAAGTGGTGCAGCGCACGCGTTTCGACTTTCGCGATAGGAAAGGTGGGAGGAGCTGCGAGCAGTGGCGGAAACTCAGTGACACAGAGCCGGAACGGACGAAAAGCACGTGGGTGGCTTGCGGTAGTCTGGTGACCCAGGCCGTCTATGAGGTTGCCGCGTTGAGAGGTAAACCGTCGATATGCTACGTGCTGGTCACCAGACTGTGGCCCGTGCTTGTGGGCTCCGGAGCATATTATAATAAAATCCGTTGGAGCTCAGTTGACTGTTGAACGTTGAACGTTGATATCTGAATAAGTTGGCGACGAGAAGCGTTAGTAGGACGTGTATATGTTCTTGTTACTAGTGGTGTTCAGTTCAACGGCTCAACGCAAACGTTTGCCAGCGTGGGTTGCTGTATGTCACTGTCACGAATCTCACGATGGTGAAAGACCCAAAAGTTTTGCCGGAGCCCGAATTCGTTTGTGCACTTCATCATTGATCTTTCTACTTATTTGTTGTCCCTCGAGGGTCGACAGACTGTCAAGCGACGTCGTGACGTGTCGGTCGTTCGACTTCAAGGCACCCAGGAGAAAAAATAAATGGCTCAATCAGACGAAGCCATTGGGTGGCTTCTACTTCCGCTGGCACTCCATTACGTCGTACTACTAATAGATAACTCACTATGACAGGTCGACGGGCGCTCAGCGCTCAGGTCGGCTCAATACTGTACCCGTCAAGATGACACCAACGTGCATGGCCATCCATCAGATTCATTGTCCCAAAGCGGTTGCTATAGTAGTAACCGTGCTGAGATTGGCTGCAGGACACTAATCTTCATACCGGACTTCTCTCGTGCAGCCGCCCTTCACGGAAACTGATCCATCGAGTCGCAATGCTCACGATACTCCTGAGGCAATAAAGTGACGCTAATGTCTCAGTCGTTGGGATCGTGCCTCGGCGTTGCTTACCTTATCCGCCGTCATGTACGTCGCATTCCTGCATTTCTTTTTTTATTACCACATCCTTCGCCCTAGATTACAGGACTATTATTCCCCCATATGGTTCTTTTGTGTACCTTTCGCCGGTCTTGAAGGTTGATGAGAGCCGCAGTATCAAGATGGGCGGCGCCGCGCGTGAGGCATCTTCCGGCATAGCATGAGACTCAAGTCGGCAACAGAAGGTACCCTCCTGCCATCGGAACGGCACCTGGGGGCGATCACAACCTTGGCTTACGTGTATATAAAAGAAACAGAAACGTGCCGGGTTGCCACAGAGAAATTCACCCTGTCCCCCCTCCAGTGACACTGGGATGTTCCTGTTGTCTATCATTGCGATTTCGCTATTCACCCTCTCCAATGCGTTGAGGTTCCCCACTTTTTTGGACTCTGGACCAGCTCCCTTCGAAGAGCCGGTCACGGAGCTGGCAAACGTGCTGGGTCCTGTGAGCAAACTTCACATCGTGAACAAGTTCATCGCACCAGATGGATTCAACAGATTGTAAGTTGATGTGTATTTTTGAATTGTGATCCCAATCTTGACAATTTGCACTTAGAGCGACCCTCGCCAATGGTGTATTCCCTGGCCCATTAATCCAGGCCAAGAAGGTGAGCACTTCCGTGGTATCCCAATTGGTGTACTCATGCCTTTACAGCATGATAATTTTGCCATTCAAGTTCTTAACGAGCTCACGGACACCAAAGAGCTTGTGGAAACTAGTATCGTAAGCGTTATGTCAGAACCCGCACGCTCCGTCTTCACTATCCCCCACAGCATTGGCACGGGATGTTCCAGCACAAGTCCAACTGGGCTGACGGTGTTGCATCTGTCACCCAGTGTCCACTTCGTCAAAACGAAGCATTTACGCACCGGTTTAATGCCAAGGGTCAGACTGGAACGTATTGGTACCACTCCCATTATCAAACACAATATTGCGACGGAGTCAGTGGGCCACTGGTTATCTATGATCCCCATGACCCTCTAGCACACTTGTACGATGTTGATGATGGTGAGTTCATATCAATCTTCTCCATACATGACTTTTCTATCTTACACTACAAACAGCAAACACAGTCATTACACTCTCTGACTGGTATGCATCTCGTGTCCAACGGAACGCCTCATGCTGACCTCGGCTCAGGTACCACTTATCCTCTCTCGTCCTTGCCAACGTGACGGGTGGAGTGGAGCCAAACTCGACGCTGATCAACGGTCGTGGGCGATATCCTGGCGGTCCTGCCACTCCGCTCGCGGTCGTCGATGTCAAGCCAGCGCTACGATATCGCTTCCGCATCGTTTCCATGTCTTGTAGCCCTTCTTTCAACTTCTCCATCGATGGTCATCGGATGACCATCATCGAGGCGGACGGGAATGAGGTAGTTCCGGTGGAAGTAGACTCGTTCATCATTTTCGCTGCTCAACGCTACTCGGTGGTTGTTACAGCAAACCAGCCTATTGGGAATTACTGGATTCGCTCGGCCAGCAGTGCCAACCTGTCGTTCAGTGGTGGTCAAAACTTGGCTATCCTGCGTTATGCAGGAGCGTCGACCCAAGATCCTACGTCGTTGCCTGGCCCTTATATACTCGGTTTCAATGAGACCATCTTGCACCCTCTCAACAACCCACAGGCTCCTGGGATACCCGAAGATGGAAGGGCGGTCCATAGTATTCAATTGGTTCCGGGATTCAATGCTTCCACTGGGTTTACGTTCAACAACGTGTCATTTGTGCCCCCCACTGTCCCCGTGCTTCTCCAGATTCTGAGCGGAGCAAGGCATCCTTGGCAACTCATGCCAAATGGAAGCGTGTATGAACTTCCCCCTCACAAGGTTATAGAACTCAGTTTCCCTAACCCTGACAGTGCCCCTGGCGGTCCCGTAAGTACCTGACTTATTCAATAAACATTGTTCCATGCTCATTCTGTGTACCCCTTCTCAGCACCCCATTCACTTGCACGGCGTACGTGGTTGACTCTGCCTTTTTATCTTCTTGCACTCAACTAAACTTTTTTGTTAGCATGCATTCAGTGTTGTGAGGTCCGCAAACAGCTCTGTGTACAATTACAAAGACCCTGTTCGGCGCGACGTGGTGTCCATTGGCATCAATCCCACTGACAATGTGACCATTCGTTTCGTCACCGACAACGCCGGACCTTGGTTCCTTCACTGGTGAGTTGATTCTTCTACGACACATGTGCCGGTCTGACGCGCGCGGAACGACAGTCACATCGACTGGCATCTCAATCGGTAGGTCTTTTATTACATGGATCGACTGGGTAGCATCCTGAGGCTCATGTTGTAGTGGGTTTGCTGCCGTGATGGCAGAAGCGCCCAGGATAACGGCCGAGGAAGAAGCGAGAGTGGTGCCAGGTATGTTCCCTGTCCATTCGTTTCACATTGCCACTGGACATGGCTAAATTTTGTTGTTGTTGTCCTCTCTTTTCTTTTTCTCACACTCTTCGTATATGCAGCCGACTGGAAAAAGTTGTGTCTGCCGAACCACATGTGGGGACAGACGGTGCTCAGCGGGCGCTCGTCGAACGAAACGGACGACGACGAGTGAGGAGGTGCCTTCCCCAAATCGATCTCGTTTCTGAATTTTGCGATTCCATTTTTGCGCCTTGCATACCCTTGCCTTTCTTTGGTACAAAACAACTTAGAGGGTTTCGAGGATGAGTCAGAGTCGGTCGTACGGATTCAATGTTGTAAAACTTGGACATTTGGACCAGTCAGTCCCAGCGCTACATACTGAAAACACGATGAAACGTGAACGAATATACGTACATATATTTATGATACTACCTGGATAAAGAAAAGAAGAATCCGGGGGCATGCATCGTGGATGTTGCTTGTCTTTTTTGTATGAGACGAGCCTCCGGGTTTCATCGGTTCATCTCCATCTTTCCTTCTTGGTTCCTTTCGAAGCTCGAAATGAATGAATGAAATGGAAGTGATCCCATTGTGAGGGTAGGTTGCCAAATGACTCGACAACATCCACCCCTTACGGGTCTAGTCCGCGCTCGTTCGAGCTGGCTGCTGGTGTGATGGGGGTCAGTATGGGGTCGGTAGCTTGTTCTGAGCCGCGAGTGTCGAAGTTAACTCACATGCGCAAATTATGCAGAACTCAGTATATATACTGTTGATATCGCGGGCATAGGCGGCAATGCCGCGTTGCTCGTAACTGTTGATGACCGTTTCATCATAATGATGATGATGGAGTCATGTAACAACCTCGGAATGTATGTACTGTGTGGTGAGTAAGTACCATGCTTAATTGACTTGTCGAAGTTGTCTCAGCCCACCTTCCTCGGGCGAAGGAGAAAAGGGGGCAAAGCGAGACTATCGGTATTATCATGGTCCACGTCCGATTTCAAAGTTCCAAACTTTGGGTGATTCTGGGGGTGGCGGCGGCAGTGAAGCAACTCCATTTCTTTTTTTCTCCTTATTATTGTTGTCTTTTTCTTGTTTTTGTTTTTTCGGAAACCATCAAGTATTTCGTGCGACAGGTGATTAATCGATTCTCCGACGAGTTCGCAAGCCCACCCTGCAAGCAGATAGGACGGCACGCGATGGCGGATGCAAATTGCTACATTTCGTTGGTTTAATTATATTCCGAGTAGTTTGGTTTGCATCAGAGTCATTTGGTGAGTTCTACTCACAGTGAAGCGGTCCATGGTTCAGAAACGCGAAGACAGGAAAGTTTTGAGTTTGATCTGCAAGTGCACTCGCCGCCATGACAATATGCAGTGGAACTTGCCTCAGGGCTGGATGCATTTGTGGTCACGGTCTTGCGGCTCTTGCCAGATGTGACACTGGGCCGCGATAGAGAAACATCTCAGACCGCAGCTCGTGTAACAGATTCAGTCTCCACCTTGGTGTGTAGTAAGTAAGTTCAAATAAACTCGAGCGTTTTGGATTTTGGCGATAGGTGACGGTACCGGTGTAACTCGACTCCAGTGCCACTCCACGTGCCACTACTGCGGAACGGTCTGTCACCGTGGGGATATTGACGTCGACGGACGTCGGACATTCAAGCAGATACGTACACTTTCGTCAACACGTTCCGAGTCGCATGGGCCACGGATGACAAAAGCACCCATACTGTGCCAATTCCCAGTAGTGTGCGCAGTAGATATACCAATGCATATCGGCAGAATTATCCATCCGCTGCCGCTTTGGAAGACCTTGACCAGTAAGTATTGGTCCAAGGCTCATCTGAGGTCGGGGTGCCTTATCCACATGTCTAGTCCTCAAATGCGATCTCGAAGGAATGTTTTCCTTCGATCTTCTTCACTAGTGCTGCGGCCTGTCAACGAATGGCATATGCCTTCTGGCATTACTGACTGACACCAAGAGCTGGTACGGACACAGTGCATAAACAGATCGCCCGCAAGGGAAAAAACATTTGGACGCCAGTCCTAACGACGCAGATGATCGCAGTTCGCGAATTTTCTGAGCTTTTTCCAGGCATAAAAACGGGGAGTCGGAATAACCTTCCGCCACAGTACACCCTCTGTATCCATTCATTCACCTTTTATTTTTCTGTCCTTACTCCCGTCTCCGGCGAGCGACAGGTGTTATGTGGCTGCTCGTGATGCACCTGCTCGTCATATTCATTTGCTCATTCCTTTCGACTACCTATGCCGTGGAAATCGTTTCGCGAGATGCAACCACTCCTTTAGCATCCAAATTCGTTGGACCTACCACGAACCTAACGATTTCCAATGAAGTGATTGCTCCAGATGGTCACTCCCGCTCGTAGGTCGTCGGCTGATCACTCGTTTCTTCCAATTCACCATGTTTTAGGGCTACACTTGCTGGAGGTATCTTCCCCGGACCATTGATCAAGGCCAATAAGGTGCATATATCAATTACAATTGTTGTTCCACTGATCGAACTTTGATCGAAGGGAGACCAATTCTCGATCAACGTCGCCAACCAGCTGACCGATTCAGAGATGTGGTTGAGCACTAGCGTGGTACATATTGCGGACCCGGCTTGGAATTTCAGTGGCACTCACACTTCTTTCAGCACTGGCACGGAATACTCCAAAACGGCACCAACTATGCCGATGGAGCAGCATTCATCACGCAATGTCCGATCACCCAGAACCACTCCTTCCTTTACCAGTTTAATCCTATCAATCAAACGGGGACCTACTGGTACCACTCGCACTATTCTTCTCAAACATGTGACGGGCTGAAAGGACCTCTCGTTATATACGACCTTGATGATCCTTATAAGGATTGGTATGATGTGGACGATGGTAAGTGGATGCCTTAGATCTGTAAATCTCGCAAGTAGTCACATCGCCTGCCAGAAACGACTGTGATTACCCTTGCAGACTGGTATGTTCTCTGTTGTATCTCCGATGTTGCTCTCATCGTTTTTGACTCCCAAGGTATCACACCAACTCTCCTGTCCTGAACCACATCATTGGTCCCTCACCCAACGCGACTCTTATCAACGGACTTGGGCGTTACTGGGGTGGGCCAGAATCAGAGCTCGCCGTTATCAACGTCGAGTATGGGAAGCGTTACCGCTTCCGCTTAGTTGCGATGTCCTGCGACCCGAATTTCACGTTCTCTATCGATGGGCACAACATGACCGTCATCGAAGCTGACGGAATTTTGACGGAGCCATTGCTCGTAGATTCACTGCAAATACTTCCCGGGCAACGCTATTCCGTTGTCTTCAACGCCACGCAGCCGGTGGACAATTACTGGATACGAGCCGTGCCTAGCACAGGAAATTCAAGCATGGTCGGAGGACTCAATTCTGCCATCCTGCGGTACAGTGGCGCCCCCGACCAGGACCCGACGACTAACATTACTACGAGCGTGATCCCTCTTGAAGAGAAGAATCTACACACTCTAATTGATCCGGGGGCACCTGGCACTCCAGAATATGGGGAGGCGGATATAAATATTGACCTCTCGGTTGACTGGAGCGACGGTGTATTCTACGTGAATGGCGTTCGGTTCAGATCCCCGACGGTACCAGTATTGTTGCAGATATTGAGCGGTTCGCTGGAAGCCACCCAACTGCTGCCAAACGGGAGTGTGTATGTTTTGGAGCCTAACAAGGTAGTCGAGGTGACCGTAAATACTACTGCCCCCGGCGGTCCTGTGAGCTCTCGTTTATCATCGTTTCCGTGTGCAGTTAACTGATTACACGCGTTTAGCATCCTATCCATATGCACGGGGTCCGTACAAATTAGTTCAGCCGTTCCTCCTATCGTCTGACGTCGACGTACAGCACTCTTTCGATGTCGTCCAAAGTGCAGGTGAAAACACGACATACAATTATCAAAACCCCGTCCGTCGGGACGTAGCTTCCGCTGGCCAATCAGGAGAACAAATGATTTTTCGGTTCGTGACAGACAATGGTGGTCCGTGGTTCCTGCACTGGTACGTTTTCATCTGTAGCCTGCGAAGTGTGTAAGTGGGCTTATGACTTGACTTGCCTGACACAGTCATATCGACTGGCATTTGGAAGGGTGGGTGTTCATGTCGCGTCCCGTCGTCTGTTCTTGTTCTCACAAGGTGATTTTTCTGTTTTTAGCGGCTTCGCTGTAGTTTTCGCAGAAAATCCTGCTGGAGTGGCCAATCATCTCGCACCGATTCCTCGTGAGTGGCACGCGATTCTCGTGACTCTTCCTCGGAATCTATCTCACGCTTGTCCGTGCAGAATCGTGGGACAATCTCTGCCCATTATACGATTCGTTGAATACGTCGCAGCTGGGAGCTGCGAACGCCGAGGCCGAAGCTGCTAATATCTCTGCGTCGCTGGTTCCTGACTGATCGTGCTTGGAAATTAAGTTTGAGGGCGTTAGTTGACAGGTAATCTTCTTTAACATAGGTGTTCCCCCATGATCGGACTTTTATCTTGCCATTTATTCTTTCGAACTCTGTTGCTTTGCCAACTTGGGCTTGTTACGATAGGAACTTGCCTGGACAATCATGATACATAAGCTTTGGACTCTATAGGCGGTTCCAGAACTGCAAGGCACTTAGGGACCTCGAAATAAGACACGAGGAACCGAGCATGCCTTGATTGTTTCGACATACTACCACGCACAAAGCGACCGCCGAGACAATCAAAACTACCAGGAAGACCCAAGTCCAGTGGGAGACGAAGGCAGAGATAACGGCGCAACGACAAATGCAATTCCAAAGTGATCGTCGGAAATCCAGGGTACGCTCGAATGAAGCATAAGGATGTATGATGCACAATGCACAATGCCCCGCCGAGCAGTGAACAAACGCACCCAGATATGGAGGCAAAACCAGACAAATCATGAAAGTGCATAGCGAGCTCGTTTCCTCAGAAGAGCAACCCGGGAGACACGTGAATCTGATCCTCCTGGCTTACGCGTTAGAACATGGCCCTGTTACATGGGACGGAAAGCCGGTGGGATATAACCAGATTGACGAGGGGTGCTGAGCATCTTGGTTCCCGCTCGCTGCAAAAGTCGATGGACCGTTGCACAACCTAGACAAAAGGTTCAAAAATAGATGAGGTACGAGGTAACAGCCTCAAGAAGTAACGAACGACCAACAATCCGCGATCACAAATGATACAGCAAATACGGCAGAATCTCCTACCGATACGCATGCGCTACTTCCTGTAGGTTAGTTGTGTCCGTTTCAGCACACTAGTGAGCCTCTAATAATAGAAAGAGAAAATGATGACCCGCGGATGAGGCCAAAATACCCCGACGGGACCGCAAACCCATCCTGTGCATGCTGCGGTCTTCATCGATGGCATGCGAAAATTACTACATTTATCCGTTTCCCTTCCAGGTAATTTAGCCTGGATTTGGTTCGAGCTCAACCGGAAGATATTGACCATTTTTAAGTACTATGAGAGGGTGGGTGATTTGGAAACGAGAAGTCTCGGGGAAAGCTTTCTCGGAACTTGGTGATGGGCCGTCACGGGGGTGTTTGAGACCCCAATGGACTCGACGACGAGAGAAGATGATGCTATAAAGCGCTCTTTCTACTTGCCAAAGTTGCCATTGTGAAAGTATGCAAGAACGAGAGCAAATTTACGGTAAGCTGGCCTTTCGATGACTTCAAGTTTGGTGGGCTGACCGGCTGCGGTAGAAAAAAAAAGATACCTCGTAACAACTTCCGAGTCTCCACCCTGGTTCTAAAATCGAGTGCGAGTTTGACCTATCGCCGGTCAACTCCAAACTTGTCTTGTGAAGAAGAAAGGTGCGAGATCGATCGAGATTTGACGGCGTGAGAGTGTTTGAAAATTGCCATCGAGAAGCTGACAAGTTCTGCCGAGATCTAAAGATTGTTACTCGTTCAGGATAATGGCAGGTCTGTGCCGCAGCCTGCTCCGAGTCCGGATCCCGCAGCTCTAGTAGGTGTTACTATATGATATGCGATTCAACACCTCTCGAGTCTCGTTGCAGCGGTGGAACGTACCATGGTCCATGACATGCATGACATTGGCATTGACATGTCGGTTGAATCATGCGATTGGCTCAACATGCGATTGGCTCAAAACATCTCGACGAATAACTTGAAGTATCATTCTTCTTGAGAACACCTGCAATGCGTACGTACCCTCACTTCCGTCCTCAGGGATTCGAACGGCCGAATACACGCTCTCTGATATCGATGCAAGGATTACGGATCACAAGAACAACTCAAGACGGCGTTCTTGGAGGGAGTGACGGTGCAAACGGGTGTCACTGTCGTTCGCATGATGAATATAGTGCAGCATACCACTGGTCAATCAAGATACAGATTACTTATCTATAATTCGAGAAAACTAACGAGGCAATGGATGAACCATTATTCGAAAAATCCGTTGCAAGTCCCACTCGTTCCGCTCCCCCCTGGTCCACCTCTCACATGTTTCTGGCAGAATTTGAAGTTGAAACAGGAGTACGTGCACTTGCCCGATCTCTTGTAAAGTTAATTCGATCAATGTTTTTTCGCCTTTTTTTTTTACCCAGTACGTATACCACTCTCTGGCTTAGCACGCTGCCAGTGGTCGGGCAGTATGGACCCGCTGTCTCTCTCAGACGCCGTAGGAGCTAGCTGCTACTAGCCTGCTAGCGTGACTATCTTCGTTGGCCGCATGGACGTACACCAGCAGCTTGTATGTAAGTTTCCCTCGTACCATGCACAGGCAGTGACAATCTTTCGGGCGGCATGCCCTTGGTCACCCAGTCTGCCAGAGCCCAGTTCGCATTTCTGCTTTTCCAACGCTATTTGCGAATATCGATCTTCATATCGCTGCACAGTATCACATCCCTGATGGAGATAGTATCAGTGGATTCATAGCTATTTAATCTATTAGCGTCGTTCATGCTCAGGGCGATCCCCCAGGACCCAGCAGTGTCGATTGTGATCACATATTCAAAACATTGCAGACCATTCAAGACCTTTGCGATTGACTAATAGGCTTCTCAGAATTTTACAGTGAGAGTATCGAAGCGACCAGTGCAACACTTCTCATCCCCTTAGCAGCGCTAGCTCGATGTCAGTAGCCAAATCCGACAATGGTATCTGCGAAGTGGAGTTCCAGTCACTCGTTTCCACAAATGACGAAAAGGGGGTACGTGCCCTCGCGTTTTTCCCCATGATTCAACGACTCTCTTTTTTCAACACGAACAGCTCGATTTCGTTCGCATCCTCAATATCCCTGCTGTGTTCCAATTCTCCGGGGCGGTTGGCTGTCCGCCGATGCGAGGCGTGTCCCGTCTCCTTGGTCCGGTCAGCAGTTTGAAAAGTTTGAACTGAGTCAGGATGCGATTTAAGTCTTCGGAGGTTCAAGATCACTCGTTGCCCAGCGACATTAATCACAGGGATTAAGCTTTTATACAGATGGAACCATATTTTTTGAAGAATAAAAGTTATCAGAGTGCTCGTCACACATTGAAGTTATCATCACGTACGCCGTCTGGATCCCGTTTCGTGGGTCCTGTGCGGCGGAATTAGTGAACATATCCGAAAAAGTGGGTGAAGGACCTCACATTGGCCAATGTGGTACTGAGGTGTCGCATTAGAACGAACAACTGAACGGACTGTTGAAGAGACAACTCACTTACATACAAAGCTTATTCCGACGATCAGAACATTGATCTATATGGAGTTGCAAACGAATTATCTACATAAAACGTGACAACGCACCGAAAAATACAGGAAAGCTGGCCCAGGGAGGTGTCAATTCATGCTAGAGAAACTATTGCATCTCCTCACCATCCTTGGCCAGAAGACGAAGAACAGGAGAGGGTTGGAAAGACTGCGTTCTTTTGAACAGCTTGATGAGCGAAAACGCCACCATGATAGATACAACGACATCCAGAGATAGTCTATGGTTGTCGTAAGTTGCAACGTACAGGTCCTACTAGAACTCACTCACGATATCGCCAAAAAAATGCACTATTCATGAAGAAACGGGTCAGCGTTTATATTCGCGTATGACCCAAAACCCTGTACCCACCACAGTCACTGCGCACACAGTCAAATTTATCAGAATTCCATTAAAAATCAAGTATGGTAGAGCTCACCTGATGTTGGAAAAAAACAGACGCCAGTCTCCTCCAGGTATAGGAAAGTAATGTCTTGCTCGAATTTAGTGTTCTTTTCTCCGCTGAAAATTCCGTTGCGCACCTGCTTTTGAAAAAGGCACCAAGAGAACAATCAACACGGCGATGGATCCAACCAGGTAGAGTATATATGCGGATATCAATCCGATGGCAATAGAATACTTGCATCCCCAGAGTACCCAGGCACGTAGTAGAACCGAAACTATATGTTCAAATTATCAGGAGTGCCATGTGACTGGAGACAACAGTAAACCGCACTGTGAATGGATTCCTGCGTTAAAGGTCCGTATATAGTAATAAACCACTGAAAGCCTTTACAAAACTAGGGTAAACGGGTGGGGGAACTTAGTGTGGCTGAGATGGATTGGTAGTCACCTTGTTCGATCCGTGGCTGAGGATCCCTATTTCTGCGAGCGCGACGAAAGTCTGTCCTACTAAGGTGAGGTACCGGTTGAAAAGAAAGGCCACCTTGACTATAGACCAGGGCGCATTCCAGATATAGTCTACCTTTCGATACTGGGTTTCAGAAAACTGTTGTAAAAATAAAGAGGTAGACGTACGTACCTCAAGAGAGATAGAAAGAAAATAATCGTATATCAGGAAAGCGAGTCCCGCGACAACACAGTGTCTACGATTGGTTGCATTAACGCTGCGAACACACAATCGCAAAAGAAACAGTGCTCACTGACGAATCGTTAGGGCTGCGAAAAACAGCTCTGGATTGGCGAGCACGTCGGACATGGTGAAGGAGATGGCTGAAGGGTACGGATCCTGGGTATTTTAGTACTTCAAATCTTCAGTCCCGGGTTATGAGCTAGTCATTGCTGAGCCACCGCCACGTCAACATTTCCAGTTTAAACGTGGCAACTGGCAAGGAGTTGGCAGAAAGGAAATTGTTGACTTCAGATGCTGCCTACCGTGACACGGCCCTGCCATGACAAACCACCCGACTCGTCGAATCAACGTTCACATTCAACAGGGAACATCCAATGATATGATTCTCTCACATATGTACATGAGAAAGGTTGATTTTTTTGTTGTTGTCGACTGTCACTGGGGTTCACAATGTCTTCGATACGACGGTAGATGCTTGAAATGCTCGAAATCGTGGAGTCGTGGACTGTTCGACTGTACTAGTATGTCAAATCTTGACACGTCCACTCCCCTTCCAATCTAGACGTGGAGTACCTGACAAGGCTGACATGGACAATGCATCTATTTCAAAGGTCCTGTGCCAGAATAGAGCATGTAATGTACATACCTAGCCAAGGCACTGCATGTTTCCTGGATACGTTGCACGTGATCAAAGGGACCACGTGAAAAGCACGTCGCGTCGTGATTTAACTTCGACAGCCATGTTCTCATACAAGTTTGCACCCCCCTCTCAACCAAAAAAACAAGCACGCGCTGTTGCTCCACTCCAAGGATCGGATTTCGATGTCACGCCAAGCGTTGACAATACACAGAAGAAGGTCTTTGACTTTGATGGCAACATTTCTCAGCCGTTCACGTCGCGTCGCATTGACTCGCACCGTTTCGATGCCTCGGCTCATCTGTACAATGATCCAGAAATAGTGGAGCGCAAGCCACTAGTGCCTGCTGCAGTAAGTGGACTCTTCCTTCTCCATTTCCTATCCGTTTCTGATCGGTTTCATTACCAGGGAACGTCATCTCGCCTCAGCGATTCGCCAATAGGTGAGTGTATGCGCATATATATGTCGTGTATACCGCTAAAGTGATTGTTTTGGATAGAGGTCGGACTGAAATCGCGCGCATTCAACTCGTCTACTCCATCATTGAAAGACTATTCCAAGCGATCAGTCAAGGCAGAACCAGGCTCTTCTGATCGTGATGTTACATCCGAGAACTTTATTACCTCTATGCAGGCCGGATGGCTCGATCTTCAAAAGGAGATGTCACAACTGGTAGGTATCTCCGCCTGTTCGTTCATCCCGCAGATTGTACTATTTGTTATCCAACGTACAGCGTGACTATATCAAGGATTTGGAATCCCGATTAGCAGCCGAGGATGAGGAGAATGCCGTGCTCTCGAGGAAACTTGCCCAGATGGAGATCACGCATAAACAGATAATGGAAAGGAATCGGGACGCGCTTTTCAGAGCTGCAAAAAAGTACGGGGTTGTGGCCGGTTTCTTGAAGCAGTCTGACCCAATTACCCGCGTAGCTTCTCCGCGCTCAAATCCGAGTTGGACGATTTGAAGGTTTCTTCAAAATCATATTCACAAATTATATTGGAAGTAAAGGCGACTAAGGAGAGTTTTGCGACTTTCCGAGATAGCACGCAGAGCAGTATTCGAGGTTCGTCCTGTCGTTTGACTATCTTTTTTTCAGTTCAGAACACTGGGTCCTTTTCCTTTTCCAGAACTTGAATCTATGTTTGACGACGGAGGTCGGCTCGTTTTGACTGCAGAATCAAGACATGTAGTTGATGAACTTCGCTCCGAGCTTTCGAAGAGTAGGTCGGTAGTCAGTCGGGGGCCAGTTGTGCTGACGATCGTTTTCGCAGCCCAACAGGTGGCAGACCTGCTGCGTGATAAGCTACATATCATGGGCACGGAGCTGGCGGAAGCGCGAGCTCGGATCTTGGAATTGGAAGAGGTAACTACAGCGGACAAGAATCGATATGAATCAATGACCCTCAAAATGCGCCAGTCAGGTATGAGGGTCATCACTGCACGAATGAAATGCTAATGTAACCGAAAAGCCGATCAACTAGCGAACGTCACTCTATATTGGCAGGAACAAAAGGAGGAGTCGATACAGGCCAGAGCGAAGGCCTATGAAATGGAACAACAACTGATGCATGTACAGACGCGGTGAATAGTACGACCCAGAAATAACGACATTACTAATTTGGGTATACATGACACCTTAGGTTGCAGGAAGCGCAGTCTGTGACAACCTCAATGAAGGAAGAGTACGTCCTTCCATTCCACTCCCTCCGATATCACGGTTTGACCATCATAACCAAGAATGACTGCGCGTGAAGAATTTCTTGAAGACCAGGGCGTAAAACTCCGTACCCTTCGCCATACGATCGACTTCCAAGAAGGGAATATGAAGGTTATTGAAACACGGTAACACCGTCATTCGCGTCTAGTGACTGTACGACTCTCTAAACTCTAATCAGGGCACAGAAGGCAGAAGAGGAGCTGATCCAGGCGCTGAATCATAATCACGAATTGCAAGGTCGGCTCGACTCTGCGAAGGACCTAGAAAAGCATTTGACACAGCAGGTATTAAATTCTCTTCTCTTCTGATCTGGAAAAGACATTGACCAAGCGGCATCAGTCTCTCGATAAACTGCAATCGTTTGAGGAGGCTAAGCGTGACCTCGATATGTATCGCGATAAGTAAGGGTCCATGTTGTCAGAGTACTTGCGTTCGCTCATCCTTCCCAGGTATGCGGAGGGTCAGGTCTCGTGGAAGGCATGGATTGCCTATTCGCACTGCATGATTTTTTCTGCTACATTACACGCAGGTCCTTCAGGAACGGTTCGACGATCAAAGTGTGACGCTAGCTGCGTCAAAGGAATCTGTTGCCGAACTGCAAGTAAGCACTCGGCAATTGTCCGTGAATGTTCGTACAACAACGTTCACATAGGAGCGTCTTCATGCCACAGAACGTCAGGCTACTGTTGGTGTCTGCCTTGTGTAAAGAACTTCGACAGCGCTGATCTTATTCAAGGAGACACTAGTCGAATCCAAGCGTGAGATAATTCACGTGCAAGAACAGAACAGATCGTTGGAGGCCAGACTCGAGCGCGTGGAAAAGGAGATGGAAGATAAGACCGCTTTGTCCCAGGACCTTCAGATCGAGTCATCCCTCAAGGAAGGCGCATTAAAGGCCTTATTGGAAACCGAAAAGGCTGCAAAAAATGATCTTTTTAGCCAATTGCAGGAAGCGAATGCCAAAGTGGTGTCATCGCGTATAGAGCTTACTCAGAAGGACTATCAGATCCAGGAAATATCCAAGCGACTCGCCGCGGCCGAAGCCCCGTCCGCTCAACATGAGCAAGAAGTAGCGAAGTTGAGGATGCGCATTGCCGAACTAGAAGAAACCGAAAAGACGTTAACAGACCGAGCTACCACTATTTCCCACCGATACGAGACCAATGATTTGGTGAGTTTCCCTTTCTCTCGCTCGTTTGAAGTGACGACAGCTTCTACCAATAGAATGATGACGAGAGAGCGTTGGTAGCTCTGTTGATGCAAAAGGCCCGGGCAGTCCACGACCGGGAAACAGTGGAGAAGACCAACGAGATCAAACGGGTGTGTATCGCGAGTGGAAAGACTATTATTTGTTCAACCCTTTGCAGCGTGACAACCTTATCAAGCAACAGGAGGCAAGGATCACACAGCTAGAAGACGCCCTAGCCCGCCGGATCAATGAAGAGGTTGGCGAAAGTCGGTTCAGCGCTTCTCCCTGAACATTATAGTTATTGACCGCATCCGAAAAAGGCACTGATGAACAGAGTAACTTTATGGCTGTCGATATTACGAAACCGCAAGCACCATCACTCGATCATCAGCCTGAAATCCGCGGCGCTGGACACGGTGACGGGCCGTCGACCACCGTAACTCATGGCGGTTCTGATCGGGCCACTGGGGATTCGTCTTCTTCTCTATCTGGTCCTTCGAGTCGATCGACTGGTTACGCCACTTTTACCAAACTGTGCAGAGAAGACACCGATGACATCGCAGACTTCGACGATGGACATGCGACAGTGGCGACGGGGAAACGGGTCACTTTCGCCGACGATGCCGAGGACGGGTCCTGGACCTCCTGTTCGCGGCCCACGCGGCGAGCGGTGCGTCTGATTCGTTCTGTCCTTGTTGTCGTTTTACTTATTTTGATCGACCGCTCTTTTGTTTTGTTTTCGTTTCATTTTCTTCCCACCGCTCCCTTTCCCGTCCGCTTCTGTTTTGCGTTTTGCGTTACCCCATCGCGTACTTACGTATTGTATGTATTATAGAAGCACCGCAAGGCAACCGGGGTGGATACTGTTTCGTTGGCCTTTCTAGACCAGGTCTGTTTTTTTTTCTGTGTTCTCCTTCCTCCGCGCGTTTTCTACTCGATCTCGAACGAAAACTCCTCGGCAGCCCGTGGGCCCGGATCCAGGGACTGGCACTGGGGCTGGGGCTGGCGTCGGCATCAACAACAAGAAGAAGGCAGCTCCGAGGCGTCGCTGACCAGAACAGGAATGTCACTGCAAGATCCCCTCTCTCTGAGTCTCGCTCGCTCGCTCTGCCCCACTCGATCACGTTGACTCTTCTGTCTTTTCTTTTCTTTTCTTTTCTTTCATCACGTGCACACCTGTGTGTAGTGTACAAATCGTGTCATATTGTTCATTCATCACTGCCAAAAAACCAAGTCGAAAAATGAAATAAATATAATAACATATAGCGACAGCAAGGATCGATAGCAAGACAGAGGTAGACACAGTGAGATGCATTTTTGGACAATTGATGGATACACAATAACAACAAAAAGACATGGGGATTGCGGTTGGGTTCGGTATGGACGAGGGAGCGGGATTATCATACAGAAAAAGAAAAAGAAACAATGTCGGAAAACATGCGGGTTTGGACAGCATCAGGCATCAGCAATAGCGACAAAGACCACGACAGCGGCGATAACAACGACAAGCAAGACGGAAACAAAAAAGACGAGCAACAAGCAGGCTAGCTGGCTGGTGCGCGGTGGAGGTGGAGGCGTGGTAAGGATAAAGGGGTGCACCAATCTGGTGAGGGTGGGAGAGGCAGAAGGTAGGAAATCAGGGAATAAACACAGCAATGATATAGGACGACGAAAAGCAGGATAAACGGATAAAGAGACACATGAAAATCGTCCAAGAAGTATTATTCTGTATGCCGGTTGCGCGGTCTGTTCATTCTGAAGCGGGTAAAAGAAAGAAAAACATTGCGTCCTGCAGAGAGGGAACGTCCAAGATATCAAGAAAAGAAAGAGCAAAGAAAGGAAAATCACAATACAATACGCCTGGTGGCGTGGCGTGGTAGGCGATAAGAGCGTGAGGGTGAGTAGGAAAGTCCGAGACAGAGACAAAACAACGGTCGTATCCGACCGCGAAACATAGTCGTCTCAGCCTGGAAGGCGCAGCGTATCGCCTTCGAAAATGATGTCGCCCTTATCAGAAAGGGCAGCGACGGCTTTGGCGACCTCGGCCGTGTCAAAGTCTTCATGCTTGTCCGGGGGCATGGCGGCGTTGAGGTATGTTAGTAACGAGGATATCGTCATGTCGTCGGTGGATTCGTAGGTAGCCATGAAGAGATATGCAATCGATGAAAAAATGAAATTGATGCTATAAAATGGAAAGGGAAAAAAGGGAAATGATCATCAATTCCGTTGAATACGATAACATAAAAGAACAACAAAAATAACGGAAATGACTGTGCGAGTTGCACGTACCGGCCATGTATGGAGTCCAGATCCGCCAAGTTCAAGATCAGCCTCCGGGGTAACCTGCTTGCCGACATTCCCGATTGCGCCGAGGCGACATAGTCCGCTTCATATTTGCTTTTGGGACGCATGGCCCGTGCGGGCTGTATTTTGCGAAGAGAGGAGGCACCGCTCGTTGTTGCATCAGATGCTGATGGCCATGGCGGAGCGAGTCGGTTGTCAGTGCCATCCACCGTCCTGTGTTTCTTGGCAGAAAACGGAGGAAGTCGGGGCTCTGTTGGTGACATGGCCTTCATCTTACGCCTCTCTTCCACCCGGTTGGATTCGGGTCCATCCGCAGGACCTTCATCAGAATCAAGTTCGTCCTCGGCTGAAGCATCATCGTCGGTAAGGCTGTCATCCACAGGTTGACCACCCTTGGCCCTCGCGTCAGCTGCTTGAGCAGCTTTTTGGGCCCGTCTCTCGCTAAAATCGCCACAGGACCCGCGGTACGTTATAAACAAAATGATGAGGAGGAAACAAGAAATAAAGGACCGCCGGTGAGAAAGATGAAGAATAAAGACAAAGGGACGACCTACTGTCTTGCTAAGCATTTTCCACGATGCTGCAACCACGGGTATGCACAGTAAGAACTGTCCTGCCTGAGCTGCACCCACTTCCTGCACAGGGTACAAAATACTCTGTTAGGTTCGACCTCCATGACAAGTGCGTCTGCCCTGAGAGTAGCCGCTCGTTGTTCGGCGTTTCGCCGGCGAGACTCGTGAGCTGGAGGAAAGTTGGTCGGCGTGAGGTCCTTGAACGAGGGAGAGGGAGAAGCCGGGCTTCCGACGGACTTGGGGGCGGTGGGGGAAGGATCTGCGCTTGGTTGCGACATATGCCGTGAGCTAGATGCAGGCGGAGCACTGAATTCGCCGGAATCAGCGGAGCAAGGGGGTGCATCTTCGGGACGAGGTCTGCTCCGTGATCGAGCCTAAGTGCACACAACGATCAAGACGCAAAAGACCCACCTGGAACTCGAAGAAGGCTCTGGCTGACTGGGCGATGCATCAGGTTGTCGCACGTATTTCTGACAAACCGAGCGGTGCTGCAACCATTTTTGCACAGCTTGCATATGATCATCTGAACTGACCGGAAGCCACTGGTCACAGATATTGCACAGGATACGCTCGGCATCGAATTTGCGAACATCAGGGTCCTTTGAGAGCAGCGAATTGCGCTCGTCCAAGCCGTAGCTGTTCTTGGTGTTTCTGTGTGACGATGTGAAATTCGGTGGAGACCGGATAAGGTAGCGATGCTACACACATTTTCTTCGATAGGCAACTCTTCCTGTGGGCGTCCCATGGAATGGAACAGTACGTGGAATTAGGGCGCAGGCGAATCCATTTGTCACAGGAAGCACACAAGACACGATAGGCCTCGAATTGGGCGACGTAGGGGTCT
Source organism: Leccinum barrowsii (assembly GCA_038092195.1). Classification (NCBI taxonomy): domain Eukaryota; kingdom Fungi; phylum Basidiomycota; class Agaricomycetes; order Boletales; family Boletaceae; genus Leccinum; species Leccinum barrowsii. The sequence continues at coordinate 27,061 of JBBPPY010000057.1, forward strand.
GCACGCAAGTAATCAATGCGTTCCTCTTCGGACCGCTTAGCACGGCGTCGTTTCGGGGGCGGATTCGCGAGTGCCTCGGCTGTGCTCTCTGGGGTGTAGATTACCGGCTCTGGAACGGACTGGGTAGTGTTGGCACTGCGGTGGGAAGGTCGTACGTCGATGGGCGATACGACAGGGAACAAAAACGTGACATACCACTGTTGGCGATGCGCGTCCCAGTGCTTCAAAGTGAAGCCACCGGACGCTTCATCTCGGAAGGAAACGCCCTCGCCGCAAACCTCGCAAATGACGCGCCCGGTTTCGTACTCGCCCTTTGGTGCTATAGGAAGGGGTTTGATGGACCTGGCATCGGGTTCGGGCGGGTGATCTTGGGACGGGGGCGTCTTGCGCTTGCGAGGATTTCTACTGCGCTGGTGAGTGCGCGTGGAGACGGATCAGAAGGACATGCGCACAAGGGTGGAGAAAGCGATGGAGATGCGAGGGAAGTGGTAGCAACACTGCGGTGTGCGCGGTTCTGTTCAGATCAGCCGTGGACGTCGAGGAGGAGAGACACGCACGGAAGAGCGTCCACGTCCATATGTCAGAAAGAAAAATAGAAAAAATAGAAAAAATAGAAAACAAAAAACAAACAAAAAAGGGCGCACGATAGAGAAGTGCGACGAGGGGGAGAGAAGGAGTTATAATACTTTATGTGTGCTACAGAAATAAGAGAAAAATATGTCACAGATCCGGGATTTCGAGAACATAACCAAAGCTTAATTCACACGGCTACTTTCAATCTCCGCACAACATTTCTCGTTAATTATCCAGGAACGTCCTCGAACCACATGTCCGTTCCTTTTCCTTTTCCGTCCTTGCCGGAGCGAAACTTTGTATCCCCTCGCTTCCCAGCTGTTTTTCCTCACCGCCGACAACAACGACGAGCTCGAGTCCCTGTCTGCAGAAACAAAATCAGTATAACTCTCGAAACGTTTCCATGGAAGTATCCAGTCACGTTTCATTTCTCCTGTGGTGCTACTCACTCCGGCATTTCCAGAAACGTGATATCAAATCGGCTGTTCTGTGAACTTATCGCCAGGTTTTCATTCTCCCTGCCATTTTCTTCCCCGCCGTTTCTTTATCATATTACGCGATGGTTTCCCGGTCATGATTTCACCGCTCCTAGCTGTGCCCAATCTAACGTGCTACCGCCCATGACCCTCCTGGTTACTCCCTTTCCATCTCTGTAATTTTATATTGATCTTCTTTTACATACAGTATTGTTTTTTTTCGCAGCATTCATCTTGCTCTCTCGGGTCTAAGACGGATCTCTTAGAACGTTTGCTCGCTCCATGTCTGTCGTCCGCGTGGTGTGAATGAACTTGAAATGGGGGTTGTGTGATTGTTGTCGTCGTCCTGTCACAAGTCTCCACACTTGTGTCCCATCCCTCCCAGGCATCGTTCTCCCGTGTTTCAGTCTCATTCAAATCAACATCCTGTGCCACCATTACAATCTTCCCTGTCCCAAACCTGGGACCGCTCGCATGATTCAGACAAGACATTACTCCCGCCGGCATAAACCGCGCGCGCCATCCAACTCAAAAACCTTTTCGGGAGTCCCACACACCCGTTTCGGATGGTCCTTGTTTTTGATTCGACGGAACGTGATCACAAACTTCGTCCCATGACTGTTGATGCATATGTATGATCATCGCATTTGTTTGTTTTTCCTTTCCATTATTTACTTTTGGTAAATTTCCCGTGAAGAATTTTTTTTCTTCCCTTCTCTTTTCCAGCAAGTGTAATAACAATTGGCATGCTCGACCCGCATCTCCGGGAAACGTCACGGCGCCCCATGTCGTACTATTGTATTCAATTGATCTGATCCCCGTTGACATATGAACTAGTTAAGCTCAGGAAAACAGATGGACGCATATGGTTAAGCCTCCCGGCCTCCACGCGGTTTCACTCGCAATGAGGGAAGGAGCCTGAAGAGGGGGCGAGGGGATTCCCGGTCGTTATGCCCTAATACTACTACTTCCACGTTCAACTTCATCCTGTGACAGAGGAGGATGGAAGGGAAGCGGCCTCGTTAGCCTTCATTCGGCCTTTTGGCACGCTTCCCCCTCCACAGCATCAAATCACATATCATTATCATATCAAGCGTCCAACCATCTTCCCACAGCTTCCATCGCGTCCAATCTCCTTTGTTCGCGACAGATGGAACTTTGTACGTGTTGTCGTTGATCGCTTGAATCATATGGTCCGCGGTGAATGCCACAGCCGGCCACACACACGGCGTCGATCGTGATTATTTGAATCGCGATAAGCATCTGATCATCCCTAACAGTTTGAGGCACGCGCTGTATCCCTTGTCCTTTTTTTTGGCGTGTGTTTTCGGAACTTACCTTGGACACAACAGAGTTTCTAGACAGGCTTCAAGAGTCTGCGCCCGGCAATTTGATCTGACGATGCAACCATATTTACGGTGGTGCCATCTCTCGAATCGTCCCTGCCACCAGTGTGTCACCACCGTGGTCCGTACCACTGACCCGGCAATTATCAACGTGCCAGTACCTACTAACTTGGTAATAGAATGTGCTACTACAATTGCAGTGGCGCAAGACCGTGTATCCGCCGCGTCCTTGGAGATTTCCTTTCCGATCAAGATCACTGGAGAAGCAAAATAGTCTTGGAGTCGATCGAACCGTGTAGTGTGACTCCGTTGAATTTCTCAAGGGCCTGCCACTAATTGACGTAGGGGCATAGGCTAGAATCAATGGTATCAAAGCGTCATTGATCTGATCCACCACCAGCGAACCAGCCAGCCGCATCGAATCGAAGGCTCGGCGTACTACTTACCCTCCCTGGTTCTCAGAATCTTGTTCCGTTAGGTACTGTGGTTGAATGATCGGTCACGTCTATTGATAGACCGTGACTCTTCTATCGTCGAATGTCTCTGTTGTTGGCCCCAAAGCAAAGAAAAGCAGAAGGCAACCCCCCATCGACGCCTCGCGGCTTGTCAAGCCCAAATCAAAAATCAAAATCCGCGCACGTCCGACTCGCCGACTCGGAGTCCATTCGTTCATCAAACGCACACCAACCAGCCGCTCCATTGGAGAGGCAAGGAACAACATGATACTATTAGAGTTTCAGAGAAAAGCCATAAAAAGAAGAAATTATCGTCTTCCGTGCCACGTCCACGTGGCGCGATTCTATCATTCTATTACATCAAGTTACGGCGGGATTCTCCCATCGGACGGCGCCAGAGACAACCTCGATGCTTGAACCTAACCTAACCGTCCTACACCCTGCCGTATTGTCCGTCCTCCAAGAAGGTCTTTATGCGGTGGACGATGACATCAAGCCCGTCCAGCCACTTGTTGAGCTCCACGCCAAACTTTTCCTGATCACCACCTTGGGAGATGCGAGCGATGAAATCTCGGCGGTAGGGAGCCGCTCTAACGGCGACCTGTTATATTATTCAATATGCTGACCAACAAAGCAGACGCATAGTCGAAGATCGAAACTTCCCCGCTGGGGCTCCAAACATACAACGGGAAGCTCGGGGAAGAATGTCCAAAAGGAGAAGAAAAGTATAAAAATGACGTACGACAGCTAAGGAACGCACAATAAATGTGTGGTGGTGCTTGAGGACCTCGTCGTACGAGCGCTTAAAGCACGCGTGCAGCTCCAGGCTGGGCTCGTTTTGCATGTGTTTCAATGCCTTGCAAAGGAACATGAGACCGCTGTAATTCGTTCGTTCGGTTTATTTTTTATTTTTATGGTATTGTTTTACATGGATTTATTTTTTGTTCGGCTTGGTTAGTGGCGTGCTGGACTGGAAGGGAACCTTTGGACGTGTTCGCATCACTCACCGAGTCAGGCGTGTTAGGCAACCGGTTGCGTTACGGTGGCCTTCTGACGTTTCGATTCTGACGAGATTTTCGAGCGTTGTGGAATTCTGGAAAGCATCTCGATAGCGCGACCGAACACCCTGCATGGACCGAGACCGAGATAAGAAAGGTAAGTAACCTTCTTCCAAGAGCAAGAGAATTGTGAATGGGAAAAAACACAACACAAGAAAGAAAAAGGAAAGCCAGAATAAACTACAAAGAAGAGAAAAAAATGATGGAAACGTTCCTCGATGTTACCCTTAATGTCTGCTTGGACAAATCCGAAGACGCCAGAGCCGAGCAAATCTGCCACCACCAACAACAAACCAAACTTAATCAGGGGACATTCCTTCGAAAGTAGGAGACGTAATGGAATAGGGCGCACCAAACAATTTCACGAGCCCGTCCGAGGCTTCCAGAAAAGACGCAGTATCCACTCCGCCTTCGGTGATGGGAACGTTGGCAAATGACTTGTGTGGATGGAGATAATTTAAACGTTAGCCTGTTAGGGGGATAAAGGGGGGAAGCTCGTTTGCTTACGCGGACGGTCTCAAAGTATGGTACTGGTTCAGGCATGTCGTGGTGGGTAAGGGAAAGACTTTGAACGTGCCAACAGTGAAACTGTGTTCCCTGTGCCCTCAATTAGGCCTCATGTAGCACCTCGAGGCTCGAATTTTGCTATTCAGTGGATGTGGCGCAGAGACATGTTCTGAGACAACGTGAAAGAAAGAAGTTGGCGTTTATAAGTAAATACCCTCGAACCAAAATTAGATAATTTTTGCTATTCAATCGCGATCAGATTAACCAACGATACGTCCACGCCGGTCCGTCTAGCCCGTATTTCTCTTAACTCGACACCCCCACCCTTCTTTTTTTCAATGCACAGGTGTGTTACTGAGACAGCGTATGCAGTGCGACCACCTCGCTTAGCTCCTGCGTCGACCTCAGCGAGTGCTCGGGACGTGACGGCGAAAATACTTCAAGCTCGACCCGGTTCTCGATCACACAACGAGGGACAGCTTGACTTCCCTTTTGCGGGCCGAGGTGCGCACCGAGACCCTGTTCCTGTCGGCTTCCCAGACATGTGTACTCGTCCTGCCCATGAAACAGGTTGGTCGTGATCTCGTCCTTGGTGGCGTATCGGTACGTCCACTCGGCGTCGGAAAATTTGTAGTGTCGCTCCTTCAAATAGAAATCGCTGTTTAACGCTACATCAACGTCAATAGTTTGAGCAACGGTGATGAGGTGGGTCGTGTTTAGGTTTGGGGGGTTTCAATTTTTTTTTCTCAGCGCGGAGTACTTCATGACGGATGAAGCACGACGGACTCACTCGGGAACATCATCTCTTCTGTGTCTTCGTCCGAGTCGTCGCTCGACGGAACCTCGGAGTCGTGTTGGCGAACCAGCCGAAACGTGGCTGCCGCGGCAAGCTCCAGCGCGCCGTCTCCGCAACCCTTGCCATCTGGCAGCGGGACGGGGACGAGGTCGTCGCAAGGCATCTCTGTCGCCTTCAAGGTAGCCTTTGCGCGCTGCCGCTGTAAAAAAGAGAGGGAGAGCCAGGTTAGTGCACTCCTCGATCTCCAAGCCAAAACATCTTTCACTGACTTCGAGCTTTTCGATGCCGGGGCATTTGCCTCTGTGCTTGAGCCACAGGCCGGGGTAATAGTTCGATCGCTTGTCAAGGCTGATCTCTTTGTGACAGCCAGTACAGACGACACTCTTGTTCGTCACGTTCTTCGCGTACTCGTCCTGCTCGAGCTCCAACTTTCGTTGCTCCAGGGTCCGTCGCTTTCGTTCGCACCCGGACGAAACCCAGGTATGGCTCGCGTTTTGATGCGGGTGTGGGAGACGGACGGACTCTGGGCCGGTACGTTGTCTCAGGGCTGAACCTGGGGATGGGGCAGCTGATGAAGGGGATGAGACGATCGTGGTGTCCGTTGGGGACGTGGGGATGCGTGCTGGCATGCGCGCCGTACGCGCGTGTAGCTTCCCCGGACACGCCTTCCAGTGCTCGTTGGCCAGCTCGTTGATGAGGCGCCACTCCGTTCCCTGGACGTATTCAATAACGGCAACACATCTGTTGCATGGAAGTCGACGCGACACTCGACGATCATGGATGGAGGGTTGGACGACGACATTTTCGATAAGAGACATGGTGATGCGAGATGGGTATTAACAAGGTAAATCCTTTGAGAAGGCAAGAAATCAGAGGACAAGGGGGCGAACGATGAATGGACGAATGTTCGCCCTCCCACATACATACTTATCCTTTTGACGTCGAGGCGTCCTCCACATTACTTGTTGTGAATTGTCACAACTGTGGACATTGGTTACCTGCCCATTGTGCCCATATTCGGCTCGGTGATTCTTCTCGACTTTCCCTGCCCTCACACGCACATACGAGAAGATGGTGTGGTTAGTATGTTTGCTGCGTTCGTTACGCCATTTCATTCCAAGTGTTCCTTCAGCATTGACACTTCCTCAGGTCGGGGTGGAACATGTCATAGCGTACCAATCTGATAGTAAGTCCGCTCGTCATTCCATCCGTCGACCATCTTTCATTCCTCGGAAATTATTGACGCTAGCGCTGCGGTAGTCACGCACGAAAGGTTCTTACACCTGTTTCGCGTCCCACAATTGTGGTTGGGCTACTTCTTTGCACTCTCAACGTCTTCTAGCGCCTTTCTTTCACTAAACAGCGGTTCTCCTATATGACGCGAAGCGGTTGCTGACGCCTGAAGGATGCATCGCGGGTGGAGCTCATGCTCATTATTAGACCGTTGCTGCCGCCTGATGATTCCTTCTGAACTTTCCCTGGTCACCGACTGATGAAACACTGACATCATCATCATCATCATTTCTCAATGATAGACACCGCCTCAATCGATTGAGACGTGACGATAGCGAACCCCCCCACCACTCGTGATGCGTCGCAAGGCTGCTCACGATCATGCGAAATCGTAGCCGTTTTCTGTCGAGAGCTTTCCCTGCACAGTCCTTGACGTCAGGCCATGATCAGGTTCCGGGAGTGCCTGACCGAAACGAAAGGCGTATGCTGATTGGACAGATGTTCTGGACAGGACCAATTCGTCAGTTCTTTTCCCCCTGATGGTATCGTGGCCTTTTCGAAGGAAGCCCCTGGACGTTTAGGATGGTTGCCAAACTTGGGATGAGAAGTGAGCAGCGTGGTCGGACGACTTCTAGTGGATACTGTTACTAAACTGCGTGCATGTGTGCATGGGGACCCTGGAGAAGCAGTGTCACGGTCGGGCTCTCGGGAAGTCTTAGTCGCTGTCAGTTCAAAGTGAAGTTTGGCGGGGCCGCGGTAGCAATAAGTTTAGTGGCTGACCGGAACCCACAGCCTTTCATTTCGCTCGGCCGGAGCGAGCCGGCCGAGTACATAGGCGGTTTCTTGCGACACGCACCCTGAAAGTTGTGGACCCCCTCGAAATTAGATATGATTCTGGTTGTTCCGGGCTGACAGACGCCGCAAGGCCCCATTTTCTCCTTCAGGACAAGATCTTTGGGAATTTGGCAATGCCCGTTCTCCCGTCGGATCCCATCGGATCCAATGATTGTTGCACGCTCAATTCGAGGCCCCAGCGGCGGCAGACTCGAGTCTCCAAGCTGTGGCTGCCAGCTGGTGATGGGTTGATGTTGATTATGATGTGTGGTGGGCCGCTGAATGCGAAATGTCCTTTTGCTATCACTTCTGAGAAGCCGCTCTGCTTGAGCGGTAGCGCCAGCACACATAATAAGATTCGGGTGATGACCCTGGAATTGTATAACATTTTCAATTTCGTGTCCGTTTTTTTTTTCTCGACTTTGATAATTTTTTTGATTGATTGATGCTACTTACCGAGTGCGGACAATGGAAGGTAGTACAGCATCAGATTTTCACACCGTTATTGCCCAAGGGGCACCAAACGATTTCTCCCAGCTCTGGCACATCCTCCCAGTCCCTTTTTCTTTATAAATGCCTCCAGAACTCACAAAGGCCAAGTTCAAGCGCAAGTCGGGCCGTCGGGAGATCGAGGAGTACAAATTTGATGGTGGCCACGCACGCGAAATCGAGCAGAAGAGGAATAGCGGGCAGATCTCATGCGCTGAGTGTAGGAGGTGCGATCACCGCGCTCTCTGTCGAGCCTCATCCCAATTTTTTTAATCTTTCTTTTTCCGACCTAATAACACATGTATATCATCACTTCTGACTCAAAGGCTCAAGATAAAGTGTGACAAGCAAATCCCCTGCCAATCATGCCAGGTGCGCGTTCTCTCCGTCCCCTCCGGCCCTGTTCTCTTCTTGCTTTCGAGCCAAACGCCGCCATTTAATTCGTTTCTCTATCTCAGCGGAGAGGCTGCGCAGCATTATGTCCGAACGGTTCGTTCTCGTTCGTTTTAGTTGGCCTTCCGCGTAAATTGATGGGTTGCCACAGGCAGCTTGTCCACTGGTCAAGGAACCCGGTGAGGATCATCTGACCCCTCTCTGCTACCGGCAACCTTACGTGCTGCCCTTTCCTCAGCTTCGTTCTTGCAGCGACCGAGCATCTTCATCGCCAGATAGCCAAAATGAGCGAGCGGATCCGGGAACTTGAGGATGCCCTTGGCGACCTCCAAGCCCGGCATTCGACGGAGCCACACCCCCTCCTTCGTGACGATCTCCTGGGAGTTAATCAACTCAAGGATGACGACAACAAGGAGGAAATGTTACACGACGAGTGTGCTGTGGGTCACCCCCCAGAGCTGCTGGATGCTTTCGGAACGCTCTCAATCGCCGACCACGGGATAGCGCGCTTCTTTGGGCCGACCGGTGGATCAGAGGTGCGTACCCTGTTGGCTGATATGACCCCGTGCATGTCATTTTAACCCGTTAATCTTCCTCGCCCTCTCGCACGGGTTTTTATGCGATATAGTGTCTCTTGATGGCAAGTCCTATCTCCTTTTCGATGCGGACATCCGCGTTCATTTCACTATCTGATAATGTGACCCAGCAAGATGGGCAGGGCTCTTCGCCGCCCAATTCGGCAAGGGAGTCGGACCTGGGCCATTCCCAGCTGCCCCAAGAACTTCGGTTGTTTTCGCAAGCGTTCCCATTCACCCCGATGGGCTCGACGAGTTCCGTCCGCGAAATGATCGAGGCGTACTTGCCGAACTGGGAGCGCGCCAGCTACCTGTCGCAGACATACACCGACCAGGCCGGGTGGCTGTTTCACTGCGTGTCCAAGGACCAGATCGACGACGAGCTGCTTCCGCTGTACTACTCGAACGCCCCGCTCAAGGCGACGGAAAACAAGAACGTACACGAGCTCGCGCTCCTCTTTCTCGTCTTCGCCGTTGGCGCGCTCGTCGACGTGGTACAGGAGGTGTCGAACGCGGAGGCAGAGCACTATCACCAGATAGCGCGCGCGGCGATTTGTTTGCAACCCGTACTCGAGAAGCCGTCTCTTGTGACGATTCAGGCGCTGCACATGCTCAGTATGTACAACGCCATGAGTGGGAACGAGCTATCTGGGAAGGAAACGAGCATGGAGACCACGTGGTCCTTGATTGTGCTTGCTGCGCATCTGTCCCAGACTGTGCGTTCTTATCTCCCGAGACTTCGTTGATTGATGGCTTATTCGTCTTTTCCATCACCAAGGTCGGACTACGTGAGCATATCCTTGTTCGCAATTCTTGTTTGGAACTTGGCCTGACCTGTGGTGTTAGATCGGGACAGCGCAAGATGGGGTTTGCCTGACAAGATCGTGCAGCGGCGTCGTACTCTGTTTTGGAACCTCTTCGTTGCGGACGCTTGGGAAGTAGGTACAGGGTTGCAGTGATCGATGCCTGTCTGGCTGACGACGTCTTACTCTTCTCTGTCTGAAAGAGCCTCAATACGGGCAGACCGCCATGTTTCTCGCTCGCCTACATCGACTGTCGATATCCAGGGACCGAGAATGTAAGCGATCATATGGACGTCGAATCCAGTATGTGTGCGTCGTCGTGGGGCTTCTGTGTTTATAGGCTCACCCAAACCTCCTGGTTTTGTAGTCGAGTCCTGGAATTACCGTTTTGCAACCGAGTGTGTGGCCGAGGTCGCTGCGCGGACCTTGACTGCCGAGATACCAACTTATGCGACGATCATGGAACTCGATCGCAAGGTTCGCGAGTTTCCTATATCTGAAGACGCGGAGAACGTGGCCACGTCCCTGATTTCGCCCGTTCCGACCAACCCCTTGGAAGGTCTATCGCTCCCCGACTCAATGGGCCGTTTCGTCATGGCGAACGCGCGAGAAGTCAGTAAGTAGTGTTTTTCTTTTCTATTTATTTTACCCTTGTATACGAACACTTCTCCAGTTTTGCTTTACATCCATCGGTGTTTCTTTGCGCAGGCGATCATCGAAAACCCGGTGAACCCGCTCAAGAGTCAGTACGCGCCGTCGTTCCTCGCCACGTACCGAGCCTCTTCGATCATTCTGCGGACGATAGGAGCGCATTATTCAAACTATCCTCAACTTTGCGCACGGTTTTGGTCCGTCTGGACGTTTGCTTTCTCGGCAGCGGTTCGTGTCGTCGTTCAGTCGTGGCCACGGTTGTGTAATTCACTGACTGGTGTCTTTCTTTTTGGGGTCGGCATGATAGATTGTCTTTGGCACCATCGTCACTCGTGGGCCTAGGTCTCCGCTGGCATCCAATGCGATGAAAGAGCTCGACGAGGCCTGTGTACTCTTCACGAAAGCCGCATGCTATAGTCGTAGAGCGGCGAAAGCTCTCGTAAGGACCTGTCTAAACTGAAGGTGGTTCCGCCCTTGCTCACTTGGACCCCCAATTTTCTTCGTATTTGTAGCCGATCCTGAAGAAACTGAGTGAAAAGGCCCACAACGCGTTGGTCATGGCTAAGAACGACAAATCGTCGTCGTCTTCGTCGTCTTCATCATCGCCTAGCCAGTTAGGGCGACAATGGACATTCGAGGAGGGGGCAGACGCGGACGAGCTGGCAATCTTTGCCGGGCGCACGCGGTTCGTGTCGACGAGGCGGTCGCCAGCGGAGTCGAAGCAAACGCAAGCATCACCGCCTGAAGGGGGATACTCCTCTGCGTTCGTATCCTCCTCGCACGGGCCTGGCCTCCCGGAACCGACGACCGGCCCGCCACAGTTGCCGCCGCCGCCGCCGCCTCCGTCTCTACCGACGTCGTTGTATGGAACCGAAAGCGCGACATCGTCCTCTGCCGAGCGATGGGCGGCTGCTACTGATCGGGAGCAAATGCAGCAGCAGTATTCGGCCCGGCATGCCTCTGCTGCTCACCCTCCACCCCCGCCTCCGTCTATTGCAGAGTATGCCGGCGTGGGTTTAGAGCTGGAACCGCAATCGCAGCAGCAGGTGATGCCGGAGTGGCGACCGCCACGACGATCGCATTATACGTATACGCCGCAGCATCAACACCAACACGATGCCACCACTGGTGGTTTGCGCCTCTCGCCAGAGTCTCTGCCGCAACCTCAATCGCAACCTCAATCCCTTGCTCCGGCTCCAGCTCCTACTTCCCATCATCGACCTCAGCATACGCATACGCATTTGGGACACGAACACGCGGTGTCGATGACGACGCCGTCGTACCAGTGGGCTCCGTCATCCTCGGGGATGCCGAACCATTTCGAGGACGCGGGGGGTTATGGGTCGGTCGGCGGGTCGGGGTATTCCGGACACTACAATATGCATGTACATGCACACGCACATTCGCATGCTCACGGGCACGCGTACGAGTCATTGCATACGAACACTTACCAACCCTCACTACATCCTCCACCGCCCCCGTTGCATGCACCACTATCCGCACCTGCTACATCAATTCAGGCTTCGACGTTGGCACCTGCGCCGCCTCTGACACTACCCCCGCTACAATCGCTTCCGCCATTATCGTTACTGCCGCCACAGCACCAAGCACCGTCGGAACTTATGGATCTGGGGTTGGTCGCTCAGGTGTCTCGATTGGACGAACGCTGGACGTCATTCATGCGCGATTCGGGGTACTTTGAAGGGTTTGGGTATCGGAGTCGGTGACTGCGGCTTCGTTGACCTTGTCTCCCTCTCTCTTTTCTCCGGTTCTTCTAGGACGACAATCCGCAACAAGTATATGAATGGATGCATGATGCATGACGACCAAATTTCGAATCTAATGGTTTCAAGTTTGCATCTATATGCATTTGGTTTTTCGTTTTAGGATGTCAAGTTGCTATCAGCCTCACCTCTCACTCGCTCATCTGCTCTCGTCTTCGCAAAGTTAAAGCTTCGTTGTATATGTATGCTAGGTTCAAGTCTCGTTGGATGCGATTCGATTTATGGGTACTGTCGTCTCTTCCTCCTTTGTTTCAGGGGTTAATGTGTAATAACAATTGGTTGATATTTGCGGCCTGGTCTTTTCTGTTTGTCGTTCGTCATGGATCAATTGGTACAAGGGCGAGCGTCGTCCGTCACAGCCATGTTCTGTGACGATGAACGATGGCGTCGATGGGTCGATGATACAATGAACTAACAGCATGAACTGTGAAATATCGATTGCAGTGCTTGGCAATCGGCCAGGACAAGGACCTAGCCGACCTTGGACGCCGTTCTAGGATGCGAAGGAGTTTCATGTATTCTGGTCCGGCGGAGAATCACAAAGGTCCAGTCCACGCCTCCAGCACACGACGGGGCTCGTCGTGATCGCGGGTGTCGACCCTTCAAGTTGTAGCACCGCAGTACGCTCGACGCTCGGAAATGAGTAAGACATGTACAGATTCACATCGACGAGGTGCGTATTGCAAACCATACACGCAATCACGTACAGGAATGACCAGGGTGAGTCCTGCGGCGAAAGAGAGGACGATCTCGACCAGCTCCTCTGGAAAGCTGGCAACAGAAGCGGTCCCTTTAGGCCATCGATCTATCGGCCCACAGTGACTCCGTTCCATGCAAGCGAAATAGTTACGCTTGGCGGCGTGTGCGTGCATTTGATGAGCACCTCGATCGGAAAGTTTGATCTCCATTTCCCGTCTTTGCTTAGCTTAGAGTAGGCAGAACTGGCAGAGGTACTGGCAGGCAGTGGGCCCCTGCAGAATTGCCTAAGTGGATATGCATATTATTTAATGTGCCGATTTCGCATCGAACCCAGTAGCCCGTGTGCATCGGAGGCGACCAGAAAGCAATAAGGTGCAGGGTGGGCTTGACGGAATCAATCGCGTAGGATTCAACATGGCCTCCATCCATTTCGATAACCGTCGATCGAGGGCCCGTCGTTCGGTTTGCAAGAAACGTGTCTTTTCCCAAAACGTTGATGATCATACTGCATTCAAGTTCTATCCGGAATTGAGCCAGGGCTGGGCCTAAGCTCGAACTAATGACACACCATCATCAATGTCGTAAATCAATCGACACGGGACGCCCAGATCAATACTACATATGTATGCGATCAGGGAGAGAAGGTTTACGGGTCCACCAGGGCCATCTGCCGCGTGATGTGAATGATACCAGAATGTGTCAGCTTGCCAGTGTTCTGACGTGAGTTGTGATAAGGGAGAGAATTTCCGGGGGCGGCTGGAGACTAATTGACGTAGGCTGAGCCATCCATCTCATTGTGATTGTTATGCTGGGAGTGCTGCGCCTGCGGACAATGTGTCATGCGACGACGGTGAGCCCAGAAATGAACCACTGAAAGTCGTGATTTGTGAGCATGGTGTAATCGTTGAAGTAACCCCAGAAGCTGTTGCCCTCCACGAGTATTGTCGTCGTGACCCTGCATACCCGACGTAAAAGCGGATGCAATTTCTGATCGATCCCGGCAATTATTTTCTAACAAGGGTAGCACCGAAAGTGAGCAAACATGCACACGGCATCTTGGTGAAACGGAGTTCAACAACGGGACGTAGGAATATGCAGGAGAGAGCACAACCGAGTGCTTTGAAAAAACTCCAAGGTGGGTTGGGATAGCAAGTCACCGGCGGTAAATAGATGAAGTGGAGCAGAACGGCATTACTCCCCAGAGAGCCTCGAGACTCGAGAGCTCAGAGTTGTCAAGGTTTCTCTGTGGAGTGTCATCGTTTGGCGTGCATAGCGGCGCTCGTATGACGTACATACATATTAGCAGCACATGCCCATGAGGAGCCCAGGATAAGTGGCTCAAATCCAATTGTCTACGGTGGGCAGGCCCTAGGTTAGGCATGAAGACAATCGTTCCTACCATTCAGAGTTCTAAGGCCTATCCAATTACAGAGCGTTTGAAGTTTCGCGCTTTTTTGAGTAACTTGTACTTACCTGTGGGCCCCGAGTGTGGGGTGATTTGGCGCTTCGCTATCCCACTAGTACTGGCGATATGCTGTAACAACTTGCGGAAAATAGATCCGGTCTGGAGGCTGTTTTGAGCATGGTCAAGTTCAAGATCGTTACCGGCTGTTCCGATGTCCTTCATTTCGACTTTGTTCGGCCGGCGAGGTGTCGGGGTTTGGAACTTTACGGTAAAGTGTCTCGCTGAACACAGACATGAGGATTTCAGTGGTTTTGCGACTCTGAAGCATGATGGCGGTGGGTTGCGACACTGCAAGCTCAGACTCACATTGCCCAAATGGTCAAATTCCAGAAACGGCAGGGCTATTTTGAATTCTCGTCGCTCGAGTCGCTGCCCAAAACAACCTTCAAAACCTTAAAACAGCCCCGATCTCTCCTCGTTTCCTTCTTTCGAGGATCCATTAAAGTTTTGCGAACAGCGACCACGGCGCCTCTGAAGCGGATGACGTGAATTGATCCCAAATTCAAACTACTGCATCATCATGGATACCGTTCCGACTTGGTTCTCCAGTCCTAGGCCAGGAAGGGACCCAGTACGAAACGGATTGGTTACTTTTACTCGCAACTGACCAAACGGGTAATTGAATTCCGCATTCCACTGCGGGCAAGTCTATGGCGATGCGATATTGAGGCATCGAGGCCATTGATACTACGCCCGTTTGTCCTCACATCCAAGGTTGAGCGCTGAACACTCACTCCGTGGGTTCATCATATCGGTTCAAATCTCAAGGTCAACACTCCTTATTAAAATCTATCCAGCGACTCATGCAAATCGTGAACGTTCGAACATGAAACTGGAAAAAAGAATTATCGGTCGCAGCGACGGAGGGACGTAACGATCTATGAGTGCAACGCCTTGAACCGAGATTGTTTTGCACCACCAAGTTTTACAGTATCCGGTTGTTAGTTCGAATCAAGATCGTTTTCACTTCTCCAATGGGGTGACCGCGCCAGCGGCACGAGGGATCCGTCATGTCGAAGAAGTCGATGGACGATCCTAAGGGAGGTGAGCAGCTACTCGTCCAAATGCAAACTTGAGGAGCGATTGACTCGACGATACAGTCGTCCCCGCAGCCCCATTTGCATCCACATACCAGATAATAGACCAATTCAGTGGTGAGTTTAGCTGAGGGTATCGTATCCTGCGCCTCCCACTGCAACAAGCATTCAACTATCGAGTCTCACCAGTCCCACTAACCAGCTTATTCATGCACATCCCGGCGAATACGAGATTCCGAATTGTCCCGACAGTCATCATGACAATTTGATATAACCTGGATCACAAGGTCAGCGATTTGTACGTCGCGCGTGAGAGGGAGCTCACGCGCTCACGACCCGAGGCTAGGTTTCGCTCGCCATCCTCGAGTGGATTCATCGTTTGTCAGCGTCCTTTTGCTTACCCTTTGTGGTTTACCCTCGTCGTTTCCTCGTTCTCTTCGCTGTTCGCGTTACCCACGTTTACTCATCAACTCAGTAACATCACGGGAAGATACGGTCGTATGCCGAAATGGAGCCTATGTACTCCGCAGTGCGGGAAGGTGGTTCTTTCGTTCGCCGAAGGGGACACTGGGTCAGGCAGCCCGGGGACGGACCCAAGGGTGATCCATCCGTCCACCGTATCTGCCTCGTCTCGTCGACAAAGAAAATTGGAAGTGGAGGGTGCAGAGTGGAAGGTGGGTGGGATCACTGTGTTATCACGGGACCGCCACCTGAACGCCACCCGCACATGACCATGATCGTTGATAATCAATAATCATCACATGTACAGATCTCAACGCCACTAATGATAGTATGCAGCCCGCGGCGGGACGTATCGCCAAACGCCGAACACTCAACTTCGAACGTCAACGTTTGATCGGCGTAACTCTGACCAAGCCAGGCTTTCCGACGGTGGCCGGCTCTTCTAGACCTGGACCTGGACCTGGACCTGGATCCTAATCCTATCAATGGAACCTGAACGTGAACCTTGACCCAGATACTGCCAACGGCTATGAGTAGTAACGCGCACATTGTAGACGCACTCAGTTCTTCATTGTCCCCGATATTCAAGTGAACAAAGAGAACGACGAAAAAGAAAACAAAGATGTGTTGTAGAACTTGTCAACGATTTGGTAATCCGGAAGTCGTCATAGGGTCGTAGTGTTCATGGCTTCTGTTCGCCACCGCGGAGGACTCGGAAGTGGTTGGGTGGGAAGGAAGGAAGGTTTGACATGAATATGGAAATGAGAATGGTCCACAAAAGCAAAACTTACTTGGAATCTGATGCAGAGGGAGGAAATCGGAATTTTCCGTGTGAACGCCGGCACAGTCGGGCCGTCGGGAAAGAGAGGAACAATGTCGGACCACATAGATTAGTACCCACAACGCCTTCCTTCCCCCCTCGCGGGCTTGGCCGGAATCCTGCCACCATCCCATCGATATCGATATGATCTACCCTTTCCCCAAGGCTCGAGCCTCGCGAGTCGCCACCCGGCCGGACTGAGTCTCACCTGGCCCATCCGCGCAGCACGAATCTGAATCGCACAACAGAATTGGAGCTAGACAATGACGAAAACATCTCTTTCTCCTGGTATTACTGGTACGAAGAAGGTATGTACTGGTAGACGATAAACAAAAGCACCCCATTTTTGTGAGATAATAAGAGAAGAGAGGGAAGGAATGAAGTTCTCGCACCGCCTTGCTAGTATATTGCTTACTAGTTATACTGTACATATGGGGGTATATAAGTCGATCGCGAACGAACATAAGTACAGTATGTATTAGATGTGCGACGACTCGGATCTCCATCGCGATGACGACCACGCGATAACGACCAGAAGTAACGTCTTCCAACATACATATTAGGTTTCAAATCATATATCTCTCCTCAAACACTCTCGAGGAGTCAGGTTGGGGGTTTGGGAAATGGAATAAGTATCGAAAATAAAAGAAAATAACTATCCGACTATGGCTTACAATTATAAACCAAAAATGTCCACGAGTTGATGTATAGACGAGCGAAACGCGGGTGATGAGGGAGGCGAGGGATACAGAGACGGAAAGCGAATGGAAAATTCAACAGCATCTACCACCCACCCATAGATCCTTCCGTCATTATTCCTCTTTTATTCCAAGCCCATGGGCATCTCCATTTGGATCGATCGAGTCCTGTCCTCCAACAACGCCCGCAGCCTTCCCCCGCATGGTTGGCGACGGTCGTCGGCTGTCAAGCGTGCCAGAATCCGCACGCGGTCGTTTGCGCGGAGATAACACGAGCCCCGAACCACCACCGCCAGTACCGTTGGCCATCATCCCGCCTTTATCAAAGTTTCCACCACCACCACCAACGCGTTCCGATGGAGTATAATGCTCCACCTCACGATCACGTTCCCACGACAACCCTCCGTCTCGCCCGTTAGCAGGCGGGAGCGTCATATGGAGTTGTCCACCTGGTTGTGGTGCATTGTGGGACAAGAAATCAAGCCAACTCGTGTCTGCAGAATGCCCTATACGTAACCCAATCTGAGCTGGCGTAACAAAGAGAAACGAAGCCCAAAATGTGACTCACCCACTTCCTGCTGAGACGTCGGTGCTGGTGGGGGTGGCTGTTGCGGCGAAGCATGCGATGGCCAGTCTAGTGGCCCAAATTGTGACGATTGTGTCGGCGGCGGTCGATGTTCGTCGCCGTTGTCTAGAAATGCAGAGAGCAAGTCGTGTGATTGTTGTGTGCGCGGGAGAGAGCCGTTTGGTGACTGGCCCGGCGGCAAATTGTGCCGCATTAGCTGGTGATAAATACCTTGCAAGTTGGCATCCTGCTGCTGAGGGTATGTCGATGATCGCTGACTGTACCCTGCCGTCCGTGATATCGGGGCAGCTCTTGAGGACGACGGAAAGTCAAAGGATGGGGAGGGGAGAAACGGCTGCTGTGTCGTGGACCCAGCGACACCGAGATAGTTATAAGATAGTTGGTGCGAAGTCTGGCCATTTTGTCGGTAGCTGTTGGGCGTGTGGGCAGAGGATGGAGAAGTGAGGTAGCCGTTGTTCCACTCATCGGACGTGAGTTTTGAGTTACTACCTGCGTTGAGACTAGGGGCTAGACGAGATTTCTTTTGAGAGCTAGGTTGATCGTTGAGAGGGAGCAACCGACCAGA
>JBBPPY010000058.1:0-45170 GCA_038092195.1 Leccinum barrowsii
AGACGCTTCCGTCGGGCGCCCCTCAGGGCCACATGAACCTGTGCGAATGGGGGAGACGGGGTGAGCACGGTTCGGCGCCTGCGAAAGCTATCGTCAGTATCCTTGAAATTGTAAGCACCCACCGTTCTACTTCAACTTCCGATAGGCTGCATGAACTTGGGAACTAGCCAAAGTAGACGCGGTCCTTCGCCAAGCATGAGGCAAACGTCACTGCGGGGCTTACCGACCATAGCGGTGAACACAAATATATTCGAGGCCTTCAGATCGATAAGACACAAGCTTGGATTTAGCTGCTTTGTTCGTAGATATAAACAAAGCAACCAAGCTCAAACTTGACTGTCTGTCGTGTCTGGGAAGAATAAAAAGAAAAGAGAAAAAAAAAGAAACAAAGTCGAACTGTATAAGTAGTCGACTGCACAACTCCGCGCAACTCCGCTCGGGGCCACGAATTTGGGACTTGGCCTTCACGTAATACATACGCAAGCCAAAATGTGGCAGAACCGAACCGACTTTCCAGGACTCTTGAAGACGGGGCCGGGGGTACTGCACATGAAGAACCTCCGCGAGCTTCAGTAGTATTCCAAATGTACGGTCGTGAACGCGGAACACTGGAGGGTGATTGCAGGCTGCAGCATCATTCGACGAGTGCGAATTTTTGCGCAAACATACGGATTTGATATCTGAGCGGAGAGTGGAGGTAAAGGTGTCTCGACTTAGCTTGGCTCCGAACTGCTCCCAGCCTCGCCAGGCCATCCAGGTAGTGCTTGCGCACACCTTTTCTCTAGATGAAGATTGGCTGCCATCAGTTTATCCATCACAGAGCTGCACCTCGGTTTCTTCAATGATTTCATCATTTCGGTACCTGTGATGGGTTGAATGAGCTCGTAAGCGCCGCGGTCTCTCGAGGTGCTACTTATGTTTCCAGTGGCATGACATATGAACCCAGTTCATGGAGAAACCTCCGCTTCGTCCGCTAACTCTGCGAGTGGAGGATGAGGTTACGGACGTAAGTTGATTTGTGGGCCCCCCTTTTGGCGTCTCGCACGGTTGCCCGATCACTAATCCTCCTCCTCCCTTCCAGCAGAACCTCTCTGAAACCAAAGACGGTATGAATCTCCTATTGCTAATACAGAACCTTGCTAAAATTGTCTGTGTCTGCTGCGTTGCATGGCACATCAGATCATTTGCCCAAACTTCGATGTATCTTTTGTGACAAGCCCGAACCTGTTTGGTGAATGGGGAGTGGCCGGAAGGCACCTTAGAATATGGTGCATCGAAGCGTGATGACATCCCTGGGTCTTTTTCCGTGCTCAGGAGATTCCTTTGCTGATTGTTAGGTTGAATGCCAGAGACTTCACCGCTCGGGTAAGCAAATTTCGCTTTTGCTGCACGCTACTCATGCCTCGACCAGCTTTTCTCGTCATTCGATTTCGTCTTCGAGTCAGTGGAGGGGTTGCATTTGTCGGTGAACTCTTGCACCGCTTACTCCTATATATCCAGGGCCGGTCTTTTTCCTCAAACTTGGCTCTCCCATGAATTTATCCACATCGTGAACGCATCCACTGGGCTCGCGCTGAATAACGCCAAATTTGGACGTCTTCGAACTCACTTCCGTCACGTAGAGTGGATTTGAGTGTATGAACCATACATGGATGTATCTCATATCTCGTGCCGTACCACCGACCACCACAGTGGTGCCTCTGCCGTCAAGAGATTAAATAAATCTTTGGATCTTGCTTGGACACGAATGTTGCCGCGAAAGCTGCAGATGATCATGATTGCTTGATGCTGCTATCCACTGAGTGGAGCAGATTCGAAGCTCTCTCCGTTCACTTCGCTGTAAAATTGCGCCGATGCACCCACTGACATCGCAGTCTGGTGGCAGAAATAAATCGGGATTGCAACTGGGATCTGAATACACTTGAAACACGCCACCGGTGCGCCTTATTGGCCGTCGAAGCGTGGCACACGAATACACTTCACAATATTCACCTCGCCACATCTGCCAATTCACCGAGGCAAAATCTGCAGGATAGAGATATTATCATTTGAAGTTGTCTTTGTTTTGATCTGTGGCGATAGTCTATTAATGATGAGTTTTGCCGCGACGAGTTCACCGCTCGCCACTGATTTTTACGTTGTCCCACTTTATCTAAGTACTAGGTTAACAACCCGTGACACCGCTTTCCGGACATCCTAACTCTACGGAAAGTGAGTAATAGATTGATCCGACTTGGTCCTAGCCTATTATGAACTCTGACCACGGGTAGATCAGGCAACATGGCAGTATGCGTAGTTGCCTATATCCACAAGCAACGGTTCAAATTCGAAGAGCTCACTAGATTTGGGAGCAGCAGACGATAGAAAAATACTGATGAGACACCGTGGAATTCCCCGTACTAGGTGTGTAACTCGATCATCAGGCCGCATCGGGGATCCTTCATCGATACGCTCGTCCCTTTTTTTGCAGTCAAAGTGTTTCCTTCTTCCCGACGAAAAAGCTGCGACTCCTCAGGTACCGTTCCGTTTATTGCTTGGCTTAATAGGTCTCTAGTAGCACTTCGCCTTCCAAAGAGAGCGTCTTCTTCGGCGCGGTCCCTACTCTTGGCGGCGAAGACGCACTAGCAAAGGAGGCTTCTCCACCATCACCGTGCTAACGGTATAACGTACGAAACGCGCATCTCCGCTCGTTCGCGTCAATGAGTTGCCCTCCGACGGGCTAGACCCCACACGAGCAGCCCGTCCCGCGCTTTCTCACTTGGCTTATGTGTTGTCACGGTAGGATCACTAGGCATCAGGAGCGCCTCGGACTCTGCGCGCCACACCGTCACGAACGCGACAGCGATGGAATGACTATATCCGCCTAGATGGTGCTGAATTCCACCTCCCCGTCGAACGCGCAAGTTGCAACTCGAAAAAAGAAAATTACAACCAAGACGCCGTTTGTCGAGCAATTAGTGGTTCGAAACCAGGATCGTACCACTCTTACGCTGGACGTATAAAGGGTCGAGTCTGCTTGCCAGGTCTTCAGTATCGCAAACGTTTCCTCACATCCATCCAGACCTCTCTCGTACTCTCGCAATCATTTCTACATCTCTGTTCGATATGTTCGTCCGCGCATCTACCGTCATCCTCGCCATCGCTGCAGGCCTGCTCGCCGTCCCCGGCGTTGCCGCTCTCATGCCCGCCAGCCAGTGCGACACCTCCAATCTCAAGTGCTGCGGTACCGTCATGAACGTGCGTCTCGCCCCCCTCTCTCCTTTTTTTTTTGATCATGTCCCATGCCTGACGACGCTTCGATGTCTCATCCTCCATTTTGACAGGGGGCCAGCGCAGCCAGTCTCCCTGGGCTTATCGGCATCGTCCTCGATCCCACTGCTCTCGTCGGTCTCGACTGCGACCCCATCATCCCCATCGGAACTGGCACCGGCGCGAACTGCGTCCAGCAGCCCGTCTGCTGTACCGATGTCCAGCAGGTGCGTCCGTCTTTGCCTTTTACTTCTATTTATTTGTGGTATCTGGACAACGGCGGCTGACGATGACGGACGATCGCGCTGCGCTTCCCCCTTCTTTCTTTCTTATCTTCTAGAACGGTCTTGTCAACATTGGTTGCACTCCCGTCAACGTCAACGCTTAGGCAGGAGTCAGCGGCCCAGCTTGTTCAATGGATGCTGGGTGTCTCTCGTCTTGTGGTTTGCATATGGACATCGAAAGAAAAAATAGATAAAACAATAGAATAGCACGTAGACTATGGACGGTGGCATGACGATACCTTATGCGCGACGTGTCGACGTCGATGTCTGTCGTTGTTAGAGAGTCGCCCGTAGATAATCTTCGTTCCTATTTGCTTCTTTAAAGTATATACGTTACCTTGACTTGACCCAGAGTCCGAGATCGGCTTGAGCAGATTCTGATGTTGCGCAAAAAGCGAGAAGACATGCAACAGTGAATTATTCCTGATTAGTACTGATACACCATACACTATCATCGAGCAGAACTCTACGTGAGTGAATACCAGAAAAGTGAATGCGGGCATCGATAACATGGACCACAGCGAGAGAAGAGAGACGAGAAATCTGAGCATGATGTTTGGATCTCGGCAAGCCGTAAGCCAACAGTGGATCCGCGCGCCCCTTCGCCACGCACGCACGGACGTGCAAGGGAACCGAGAACCAAAGGAAGAGAATGCGGAAGCCAGCAAGAGGGGGAAAATCATGGCAGGACTGAGGACTCCACTCACACAAGCCCAAAGCAATCGACGCACAACTTGCCGTCGCTAACAAAACAAGAGCGAGGGCGATCCTCGGCGATCAGCGTCTGAACACAAGCGCAGGTCAGGGAAGAACAAAAAAACGACTCACTTAGGTATGCTCTCGATGCAGCAGGCCCGACACACGACGCGTCCGCATCCTGGGACGACAACGGAATCGATGGCGTCGCAGCAGACATCACCGAGCGTGGACGCGAACATGCCACTGTCGTGATGGTGGAGGTGATGATCGCGCCCTGCACCATCGGAGTCGCCGTCGACATCCGTGTCCTTATCAACCGGTGCTTTTTTGCGTTTGATTGAGGGGAGAGTGTGTGCGGGAGGCGGGGGCAGTGGGACGGAAGCATCACAGTTCATCGCAGCGTAACTGAGGCTGAGCGCGGCACGCTTGGGAGAGACGGGCGTAGCGGCATGATTGGAAGGGGATGGCGAGCGCGTAAGGGCGGGGGTGGGGGGGAAGGATGATGGTCGGGTGTAGGACGTGCATGTCCGTGAGCAGATAGCACAGGTCGGGGCGGAGCATCTGCAAATGCAGAGAGTCAGCACGAATCACAAGCAACCAAATTAAAGCAGTTATGATGAATAACAATGAATGACTAGACATCCCGTCCACCACGCTACGAGCTGTGGCGTCGCCAGCATCTTGCTCGACAGCGCAGGGAGAGAGTACAACATACCTTGAACACACAGCATATGCACCTGGAACACCGGGCCGAATCGCAGCGGAGAGCGCGCGGTGACATGTCGAGCACGAGAGCTTCGCATACAACGACACGGGCGGAGCGTTCGGCATCGGAGAGACGTTGGAATTGTCCGTTAGCGCTCGACCAGACTGGCACCCGGAATCGATGCCATTGTTGAGCCTTCTCCGTTTCAAAGCAGGCTTCCGAGCAGTCGGTGGGGTTATGTCCAGGAGACGGGGTGACGAGCCCATTATCGAGATGGTGTTGAGTGCGACAGTAATTCAGCTAGGAGGTTCTATGACGACTTCGACAGGTAATGTGAATGGAAATGAACACTGAACACTGCACTCGTGGAAGGAAAGGAAAAGACGAGGTGCATGGCATGAACAAACCAACCAGCCAACGGCTTTGATTTCTCACTCACGTGACCGCGACACGAGGACCTCCGCGTCAACTTTGATAGCAGTGTTGCGGGTGGCCTTATGTTGTAAATATACACAGAGACATTATTTTCAGGTAGCCACCGCATGGGGGAAGATGTCAAAGTTCAACATCTTCGGTTCTCTACTTGAATGAGTTGTGACATTGCTATGAATTTTACCTGACTGAGGGTGGTGGGTACCACCACATGATTCCCAAGACAAAGTCAGACCATATCATAGCGAGAGCACGTCTGGAGAACGCAAGCATAGAAATGGGTACTAGGATTCAGATGCACCTGTCTTCTCCAGAAGGAAGAAGTCTCGAAACCGGGTACGTCCGTTGTACCTCATAATAATACACATTTCCGATGAGGCTTCGAGAAACCACTATAAGACGTCGAAGGCACGGCCAGATAAAGTTCTCATCCCGGATGCCATGTGCCCTTACTAGGAGGACCTGAGTCGCACGAAGCGTACCATCAGAAGCACAAAGGCAGTGGCGACAGGAGTACAAAACCCGCGCAGCGTTGTCTTGTTACTTGACGCACTTCTTGATTTCATTCACGTACTTGGTCGTCAAGACACCGACAGCGGCGACTGAAACGCGGCCGCCTGCGTGATGGTCCGCCTTCCACAGCGTCCAGACGGTGTGTGACATGCACGCATGCAATGCCAGCACACATGGTCAAGTACCTGGTCAGAGATAGTTCAATTAGGATAGGAACGAGCGCTGCTTCCTGCTTCCCACAGTTCGTCGAGACGAGACCAAGTTCGGTTTGAAGTTCGAACCCAACCCCCCGGCATTCACGGAAGATCACATGAATTCTTCCGTCCATTTTCCATCCATTTTATGTAATCGGTAATTATTGTATAGGTGGATTCGGCGCCTACCTTCAATCAGACTGTTGGGACCCAGGCGCCTATTGGAACTTGTCCAAAGACGACATATCTCAATTGAGCGTCTGCCCACCAGTGGCAGGGCGCTCAATGGAAGATGTCGGAACGAAACAATATTCTGAACTAGTGGGCATTCTCAAGTGGTAAGCGCGCGTGGACCTGCGAACTGGACGCAACCGGGCACTCTAAGGAAGCGCCGGGGGGATTCTTATACCGCGCGAGATGACGCCACTGCGTACCTGGCGCCGAAAGTTGGCGACAAGAGCCCACAGACTATCTCCGCTTCCAAGTGGCGGGGGAATGCGAAATAAAGTGAGAAGTGATGATGACTAACCTAATGACTAGGCACTAGAATCCACCCGTACGGAACAATGAGTTTCTTTTCCTGTACCAGTGGCGTGCCGCGCGTGTGCATGCCACGTCCGACGTGCATACTTTAATAGATGGACCACCGAGGCGGGTGTCATACCCTCCATGCGCTTAGCTGCGCCCTGCATAATAGTCAAGTGATCAGGGGAGAACGTAGAGCGAAAGACCGGTGTGCCTAACCAATGTCGTGGGCCTGAATCGCTGTAACCTTTCTTTCACTTCTTCGCTCAGACCTCTGACCTGAGTGTAATCCATATTGGGATCAAGGAGAAGAGACTCGTCCGCATGGAACACCTCAATGTCCGCAAGTTGGCGAACAAGATGGGGGGCATACGTAGCTGATGAATTGCTCAGCAATCAGCGTGCACACTAGGTTCTCCAACTTGCCATCGATGATGATCCTAGAGATGATGTGTGGCTCAAACTTCGTAAAGCCATGAACAGCGCCAACACGAATAAGACATTCAAGCGTCACCGAGGGATTGCGCAACACATCAAAGGCACTGTCGACTGGTCTGAAAAGTACCGGATGAAAATATTAATACACCTGCCTTCTCATGACACCATCCTTGGTCACGATGACTTCGTGTCTCTCCCATTGCTAGTACCTTGATTAAAAGCGATAAAGAGGATGCACGATTGCTACACACCTGAGGACTTAACACTATGGATTTAAGAATATCCGTTCCTTGCTGTATTGAATCACGATCGCTCATGTATTTTGCCCAACGGTCGGCTGATATCAAACCTGCGGCGTATCCTGCGAGAGACAGCTTAAGTGACGCCGACCATCAGGAGCAGAAAAAACCTCGTACCTATCTCGGTCAGTCTCGAGTCTGCATTATCACATCGAAGCGTCATGCGATATTCGGAACGAGAGGTAAACATTCGGTCTATAACTCAGTATTAGTAGTGTAAGCCAGGGACGCTAGCGCCGCTGCGTACACGGTTCCTCTGCTCCTTTGGTTACGAGGTCATCGATCATTACGCCCATGTATCCGTCTGCGCGGGTGATGGAGAGCGGCGGGAGATTTCGTGCCGCAAGGCCCGCGTTGATACCAGCGACGCAGCCTTGTGCTGCGGCTTCCTCGTACCCTGTAGTCCCGTTGATCTGTCCGGCGAGGAAAAGCCCCTAGACAAAAGATAAGGGACGGAAAAAGTATTCTGGAGATGACATACTTTGATCCTTTTGGTCTCGAGCGATGCTGTAGGTTGGTTGTGTTAGGAATGCAAAGATGCAAGACAATATTATGACTCACACAGGAGTTCCCGAGGATCAATGTGATCGTATTCGACTCCGTAAGCGGGTCGAACCATGCGAACATTTTCTAGTCCAGGAACGGTGCGCATCATGGGCTCTTGCAACTCTTCAGGCATGGAGCACGATATGCCATTAGGGTATATCAGGTCTGTACTATGCTTAGCGTGTGACCTTCTGCCGTGGTTGCATCTAACCTGAATCGTAACCTTCGGGTTCTAACCAGATGGTATGATTGTCCTTGTGTCCAAATCGAGTGACTTTGGCCTCGAGTGAAGGACAATAACGCGGGCCTGACAACGCGTGAACGACGGATGAAGGCACTCACTGGATAATGACCTACCCTTCTTAGTTTCTTGTATGTGAACGCTCAAATGCATGCTCTCCTTGACTAGTTGGTGGGTTTCAGGGGTGGTATAAGTCTTGTAACACTTGACCTGGTTATGCTAACAGGAACGGGCGTCAGATCTCCGACATTGGAATGGGTGAGAGAAATTATACTTCGTTATCTACTCTACGGTTTAAAAATGAGAACGGGTGCGGTGGGTCGTCGCCCTCTTGTTTTTCTAGCCGACTGAAGTCAATGGTGTTTTTGTCCAGTCGTGCAGGGGTTCCAGTTTGTAAGCGCCCGAGCTGAAAGCCAGCTGCGCGCAACGAAGCAGATAGGCCAATGGCCGGTGCATCATTCATTCGGCCAGCTGGGAAACGCTTCATTCCTGGACTAGTATCGGTACCTGAGATACGTGCTGCAGATCAGGGCACGCACCGATGTGTATCTCACCCGACAGGAATGTACCCGTACAGATGACGACCTGAGAACATGGAATGACGTCCCCAGATTCTGTCATTCTAAAATTAGTATTCATTTTCCATAAAGTTGAACTGGGTTTCAACCTAGTCGAACACCTGCCACGGTACCCCAAACTGTACCACCAGAGCTGGACAAAGCTGTCTCATGGTCAAAAACAAGGTCCGACACACTAGCAGCTCGAACATCTAGATTTGGATAGTTGGATATGATGTCCTGCATATGTCGCTTGTACAATTTGCGGTCGACTTGTGCTCGAGGGCCCTGTAAGTGTATGGATTGTGAAACGTGGGTATTGAAAAGCAGCTATTATTGACGCACCCAAACCGCAGCCCCCTTGGACCTGTTCAACATGTGGAACTGTATCCCAGCCTTGTCTGGAAAAGGAGAACAGTCAGAATCTGAGCGACCATTCGTCTCACACTATAGCCCACCTGTGACCTTGCCCATGACGCCATCCAGTGCGTCCACCTCCCTAACCAACGTCCCTTTTCCGACGCCTCCAATCGATGGATTACATGAAAGCTCTCCAATAGTGTCCAGTTTCTGCGTAATCAGCAATGTTCGTGCACCCGCTCGCGCGGCCCCAGTCGCGGCTTCACAACCTGCATGACCACCACCGATGACACAGACTGCTATCACGTCAGGCCATATCGAATGTCTAGAACGTCAATGCAGTCATACCGTCGTACCGCTCTTGCACGGGCAAAGCAGACTCGAGGCTGAAGCTCCTCACGTTCTTGTTCTCCGGTCGGTTGCTCTTGGCTAGGAATGGGTGTTTCTGAGGAACCGGGCTTGAATGACATGGAGGGAATTGAGCAAGGGAAAAAGAGCTAAATCGAGAAGATGATGCGACGGGGGGGATTGCGATCTGCTTCGAAGGTCGTCGAGCGATCGCCAGTAGGGGCAACCTGCTAGTGTAACGCATTTTGAACACGTAGCCTCTACAAGACAGCGGACGATCGTAGCGACCCGAGGATAGTCAAAGAAGTCCTCGAATATCTGCTGGAAGATGTGTTGTTGCACTAGCTATAAGTGCCAATTTGAGCAATGTTTGACGAACAAATCCTTGTCAATGTTCAACGCAAGAAATTGCTCGCGTGGAAGTGTAAAAATCCGATCGAAGTAAAATTCCCACACTCCCGATGACATATCTTATTTCGGAAAGTCTCCGTCGACAAGTTTCGCCAAGTCACGGACTCGGACTGATCGTCAAGAAAATTCGGGTCAATGAGTCTCTCCATAAGTCGACCATGTGGACATCGCCTCCGCAGCGGCAATGCTTCGATGGCGGTTGAGTCGGTGCGTTCTTTGACTCATTAAGACTACAACTTCTGGCAACTGCTCAAACGCAACATTACTTGCGTGCTGGCATTGACCTAGGCGACTGGTCTAGAAGTCGGCGAAGGCAACAATTTTTCATTCTCAGGCTACTACTAGATAAACTTTCCTTCGTACATTCCAACGAACGTGGTGAGTGGAAAATTGCACTTTACATAAAGCCTCGAGGGTTCCATTCTGGACTTATTTCAGTAAGTATCACATAACCCAATATACCGCCCTTGCAAAACTTCCGCTCATATTCCACCAAGCCAACGGCACCCCTGAGGCGACGCCGCCATCACCGTGTTCAACGGAGATGCACTCAGCCCCCTCCCTACTAGAGGGCTCCATGATTTGGATGAGGAACATATTTTACCCGTGCTGAACAATATCCTCGCAGACGTCGCGTGCTACTATAGAAATCATGGTCAGTCAATCTCTTCGTCGTCCGCCCGGGCCAACCGTTCACCCTGCAAAGAAGACTTTGATTTCGGAGAGGACGTCTCCAAGTTAGTCAACCTCTCAGGGCTGCACTTCCCAGGTTGCTGGAGAATGCAGTGCCTGCTGGCTGACATCTGATGGCCGCGGCCAAAGAACACCTCGTGCTCGAACGGAAAGGGTACAGAGTTAGTCTCGCTGGAACGTCGTCTCTAACCTTCTGTTTGGAATGTTTTTGCTGATCGATTGTTACATTATTTTTGTTGCTTCTTCTCAACGACCGGTCGTCAAATTGTTAGCGTCTGCCTGCGGATTCCGTCTTTTTTGGATCCTGTGTTGGCAGCGGAACGCGTTCCCGATGCACTCCGTTCCATACGCGGCGCGGATATCGTCATCGCGATTACTCACATAGCATCACGAGGAATACGTTTGCCTCGCAGAGATAAAGAGCTCGATTTGATTCTTGGGGGCATGACCACGATTTGGCTGTGCACGCAGTCAATCTGTGACGGACCATACCTTCATAGGTCATATTAAAATCGTTAAATCTGGGACTGATTTCAAAAAAATTAGCGACTCATCAAGATGTGGCTCGATGATGGAAAGGCGTTCATACAGTGTATCAGAGGTGAGGCAAAGGTGGCGTTCCCCGCTACAATGTAGCGAGCCGCTCGCATGGAAACTTTCTCTCTCCAATGAATGGCAACTGACAAACCTTTCCCAAAATATTTGATAGTCGATCAGACGCGTGACATGGCGACGGGGGATGATCTCCCCGATGATAACACCATCTGTGATGTTCTCACCAACCTCCAGAAGTACATCTTGGATACAGTGGACGAGCCACTTTTTCGTTGTGCCGTGCCCCTTGGCGGACGCAGTCCGGGCATACTACAACGCCGACGTCACATTCCTCAACTCCGGCAGCCTGCAATGCGGCAGGATCATTCCCGCCTGTGTAATCACCGCAAAGGACGTGATCGGTCCGTGTTACCTTCGTCTCGTCGTTGAACGTTGGGGTTTGAGCCAGGCGCCTACCACACGACCAATCTCAGACAGAGTCCACAAATGAAAATAAATATAAAAACGCGTGGTGATATTACATGCATATATATACATAGACGCCCGCCAGGACCATTCGCCAACCCATCCATTGTCAAGCGCCCGCGGGGACGGATAGTCGCCGAGGCGCTCGAAAACGCCGCCCAGCTACAACATG
This sequence comes from Leccinum barrowsii, assembly GCA_038092195.1. Classification (NCBI taxonomy): domain Eukaryota; kingdom Fungi; phylum Basidiomycota; class Agaricomycetes; order Boletales; family Boletaceae; genus Leccinum; species Leccinum barrowsii. The sequence continues at coordinate 11,688 of JBBPPY010000058.1, forward strand.
CATACATAATGATAGTCGACGGGCGGTTCCTGCAAGTCTCCGGACATTGCGTTCACCATCGACCCATCACACACCCGGTCGGCTGGCGCATACGCAGCAGCGTGTGCCTCGTCCCTGATCACTCATGCGCAGCTCCGAGTCACCGGGAGCAGCTTGAGGCTGGGACTGTCTGCCAAATCGCCGCTGCCAGCCAGCACTGGCCAGCCCGTTCCGTGGGACGCAGAGAAAGAACACACGGGTTTGCATCATAGGCTACGTTCATAAGCAGCAGGGTTAGGTGGCCATGCGCTCTTCCGAGGCGGGTCGACGCTGAACTAGTCCATTCTCTTGTGGATGTTCCGACGGGATTACAATCGTACCGTTGGCGATGAGGGGGATGCACGTGGCTCGGGTGACACGTTACGTGGGTGTTTACGATTACAGTTACGGAAGGAGGGGGAGGAGCATCCATCGATAGAGCACACGCCGCCATCGTTCTCAGTCGAGAGGCGGACGGAACATCGTTGGTCAGGTTTTCCGTGCAGGGTCGGATAAAGTACGTCGAGCAACTCTCCATCACTGATGAAAGTCACGCTGGTACCGCCCAAAACAAGCAACCGCATCTTTTATCTCGATTCCATCATCTACACCAATCTCTCCCGACTGATCATCCATCGTTCCCATATATCATGCTAGATAAACATGATAGGAAAATGTCCAAATAATAAGTTGATAGATAATACAAACGCCCGCGTTGGACTGTCCATCGATTCGATAGATATGGATGATGACCGCAAACTATTACTGTACAGTGTCAACCCATTCATGTCATGCACAGGCATAATCGACGTCATGAAACCGTCGTTTAGGTCATTCAAGGTCATGTCGTGGCCGCTTTTCCCAGTCTGACCCAAAGTCCACTCTACATTCGCTTATCAGCAACCCCAATGCAGAGGGATGAAATGAATCGCTTACTTTGATGAACAGTGTCATTGCAGCATCCGGTCTAATCATCTCCACCGCCTGACGTCCCATTCCATATTTCCATTCCGGAGGAGGCAGTGACGATGGGGGTTGAGCGTCCGTAGCCAACGAAAACGTATCAAACTGTTGCATCAGTTTGACGAGGAAGAACGATGCTTCGTTATACGCGTAATTTTGACCGATGCACTGAATTGGAGGAGAATAGGCGGCCTTTGAGTCAGTACCTGATTACGCAAAGGGATGAATGCGATCAAAGTACTCACGATACGAGGTCCGGCACTGAATGGGGTGAACATCATTGGGTTTGATGTGAATCTCGACAGCCTTTTAGGATCAATCCACCGTTCTGGATCGAATTCATCGGCGTCGGGGCCCCAGAGCGCCTTGTTACGTTGCATCAGAAAAGTCGAATAGAAAAACGTGGTGCTTTTCGGCATGTAAAGGGGTTTCTCCGATGTGGCGAGGAAAGTTTTGTCAGGGGGTGGGAGGGTGCACGAGGTTGGCCGACTTTGTCGTTGATTCAAGGGTACGGGTGGGAACAATCGCAGAGTTTCGTCGATGACAGCTTTCACTGCGGAGACAGATCTGAGTGACCATCGTCTTGGCAATTCGAATAGGTACTCACTGTATTTCAACTTTTTGATATCTTCATATGTGGGGGTTCCATAGCCACATACATCCAACACCTCTCTTCTGAGCTTTTGCGCAACGTTTGGATAAAGTGCGAGGAAGTATGTGATGTATGTCAATAAACAAGCCGTCTAAACGTCAAAATGTATAAAGTTAGAGCAGTCAAGCGAGCCGTTCTCGACAAATACGTACCGTATCTCGCGCAGCGAGTAGTATATTAAGCAGCTGGTCCCGAATCATGCCGACGTCTGGACATGACTTAGCGATATCGTCACACCAGCATACGCACAACGAACCTTCTGTACAGTCGGCTAGATGTTCCAAGAACGTTTTTTCCTCGAGGTTTCCATTGATGCCGGCTTGCTTGCACGCGGCCCTCTCGTCCAGAGTCTGGCGAACAAGTGGGTCGATCCATTGTCTGATCGTCTCTACGTAAGGCGCCGTCTTGTCATCGAGGAGTTCGAATACGGGCCATATGACTCCAGTTCGGGCACGGACAGTGATGATATGCTGTACTGCCTCAAATGCCTTTACAAATGTACCCCAGGCATCATCTGTGGAGGAACCACGTGGACCCATGTCCGGTGAACCTGCTTTTGGGAGTTGTTTTGACAATGTGTCCAAGTTTTTCCCAAACAAGAACTCTGATGCAGCATCGATAGTGAAGCGACTATAGAGGTCCTGTACATCGCAAGGTTGATCTGAGGCTGACAATTCTGACAAAATCGAAAGGGTCCGACTGGAGTACTTGTCGAATAGCTCGAAATCGGATATCCTGTCTCGGGCAAAGAATGGACGTGCGAGCGAGCGGTGCTTAAACGAACCTTGAGTCTCGTTGGTACACCCGATAGGCGGGACACTTACTGATTTCCACATCTGGAGAATGAATCAGTGGTTGCCACATCAAGAACGGAAAAGAGTACTTGCCTGGTCATCACGGTTAAAGATGCCATCTCCTAAAAAGTTTTCCCTGGAAGAAAGTGAGGGAAGGGGGTGCACCGAAAATGCACAAGGGCTTACAGCCGCTCTCGCTGAGCGGTCCCGCGCCAGAAATGATTAAATCCAGTCGCAAGGACATATTTGGTATGCTCTTCGTCCATGGAAATTATCTGCGTGATGGCAATGAATGTATCGAGCGTCGTGTACTTGAGCGGAGGTTAACACTCACGTTATCCATCCAGAGGAAACGGGTGTTGAGAGTAGTGCACTGATACTCATCGAAGAGTTCCAAATAAGGATTGTAGATGTAGCTAGATGCGAACGATTTCCGCAGTCGTAGCATGACATCGATGTTGCCTGGCCATTTGCCGACGACGCGGGGAATGAGCCTAGCACCGAGTTGGGCTGCCTCTCGTCTTTGCACTAGCTCAGAGCACTGAACTCTCGCGATGGCTGCCAGGATGATAGACAAGAGGTAGGCGGGCAACGACCAGCATCCGAGGCGGACACGAAGGAGATGAGCCAAGCCTGACAATGCCAGGGGAGGTAACACGGCGGTGCGGACGATATCAATGATGATGCGACGACGAAAGTTTATGCCTTCTGATGCGTTGGGCATGGCGATGGAGTTTCGGAGGGGGGGAGAACTGGATACATGTCGAATTCAGACCACGGTATATGTATACCGAAGATACGAATATTCGTTTCGAAAGAAAAAAAAAGGTATAACCCGCCTGTGAAAGGGTAAGCGAATTGATCCCATAAGCTTCTCATACGAGCGGAGCTTGAGCGCGGTGCGTCGGATCCATTCGAATCGAACTAAGCAAACTTGTTGGAACATGCGCTCGACCTGCGAACATCAAGGACCTCAAACACCTGCAGGACCCCGGATACGATAATCTCGTTCCGAATGCTCGAGGATCCGTGTCCCGCCGACCCCGGAGCGCGTGCTCCACGGCTCCGCTTGAACCCTGGAACGACAGTACGGATATTGCTTGCCTTACTACAATATCTTCCACCAAGAACTAATCAAGCAGGCAACCCAATCGGACATGATCGAGTCACCCGACAAGGCACCACTGTTAGGAACCCACTTGTTTACTCTGCTCCGAGGTCTCGTACTAAATTGAGTTTACACCTTCGTAATACTCGCTCTCAGCGTGTCGGATTCGGACTTGCCCTATGACACAAATCGTGGGTTCATCTCCTTTACGTCACGGCACACTTTAAGGCGATCGGATTTCTCAACTACATACGTTCTTAGTGGTCGTGTGTGTGGAGTAACTCCAATTCGTAGCTGTGCGCCTCAAAGTTATCTCCACGGATTTTCTCATATCGCAATGGAGGGGAGTTGCATGTGCGAATTGCTGCCTCATCGCTCATCCATGACGCGTTGACATGCGTCCCCGTTGACAATGCTAGAAAAGGGACGAAACACTGTTGGTCACTGGCACCTCACCTGCCAGTCAATCCGATTCTGGATGCCAAATCGATGAATCCTAAGAAATCTGCCCCCGGGCCGACATACCTTGTCTAACAACAGTAAGTATAGCTGGAAATAGCGCAACCCCGACCCTATGAATTACGAAAAAAGAAATATCATGAATTTGATCGGACATATGATGTCCCTAACATATGGGCGCTTGATAAGCATCTCGGACAAGATAGACCAATCCATGTCTTCTGCCAATACATAAGTTCGTCTGCCCGGTCGGCCCCATTCACTGCGCGACGAGACTCTCGCAGAGTCGATGTGCTTGCCGACAAAGTCCCAACCGGCCGGGACGTTTGCCGCTGATCCGGAAATTTACATCCAGTACCCCCCGGCCATAACCAAGCGATCACCGGGACTTCCGGGCGCCAGGGATCGCCGACTGCCCATTCATCCACATACCCCAACTTTAGACACTAGAGCAAGGCCGCCGGTGGCTATTTCTTGAATGATAAACGGATCAAGGCTGTAGGATGGCCTGATGTCGACGAAACCATGTCCTTTGGCCCATCGACGCTACTAGATTGGCCCAATGATCGGTATACTTACTACGCGACGTCGTTCAGATACCCTGACACGCATTCAAAATTGTCTGCCGGAGCTCGGAAGTTTGTGGCATTGAAGCGGGAAGGCATCCCATCCGAACCAATCGTGGCTCACTGAAAGCCTTGGCTCGGGGCTTCCGGGCATCACGAATTACCGATCAAGGTTCACTTGCACTACCCGCGACAGTATGTGGACGGTTTTGAGTAAGTTACTTGCACGTCTGGATCTCCGGCTTCATAGGCTACCCTAGGGCCATCAAATCGTGGTTAGATCGGGATCGTAGATGGATCCAGCAAGATGGGCATTTAGAAAGCGTCCCGGCATGGCCATGCGACCGACCACTCGCGGATTCGCTCAGCCGCTGAGGGTTTTCAGCCTCAGCGAGCTTATCTCTCACATAGGCTCTTTGCCCACCACTTCTCATTGCACTGTTGAACTGCGCAACACTGCCCAACCATTTCGAGCCTGTCACGACATTGCGCAGTCGCAGTCTCGCAGCGTCTTTGCACAGGTGGATGAAACAACAGGATACTTCAACAACATCGAAAAAGATACTAGAATATATCAGCCATGATGTCCGCCTTTTCATCAATAGCTGTAGGTGCCTGATGTCCTAAAGCATCGATATCGATCTCCCCATCCGCGTCTACGTCATCTCGGCTGAGCAAGAAGCCGGGATCCGTGACCTCGGCAAGGAGCTCTTCTCGCTCGTCCAACTCCTCTTTGCTCATTGGCACGTGCGAGATGTGTACCACTTGCCACTTGTCCGCATATGTCTCCATCGGCTGCAATGCGGCGACGCAATGAGTTTCACGAGTACAAGGCGGCACCGGCCACTCACATTGGTTCGTTTCTTCTTGAGAATCATCTTCCGTTCAATGTTCTTGTAGTACGCGCCCTTGACGCGCTCCTCTCCGCTACCAGAGACGTTCGGTTGCGTGTCGCCGTTGTCGAGAACCAGTAGGAATTCGTTCGGCACTTCCTGCTCGATTTTGACCGTCTCATAGTCCCGCAAGTTGTGGAATGCGGTTGTCTTCTCGATCTCGTGAGGACCCGACTTTTTGTATTGAACGAGATACGTACTTTGAGCTCCTCCTCCTCCAGTGCTGAGGGTACACCATGTCTACGTCGTTCCTTGAACTCCAGCGCAGATTCGTCGTCCTTGGTAAGGTAGTAAGCTAGGAAGTGATCGCCATCCGACTCCATGGGTCGCAAAATGGCGCAATCCAGCCGGGGATCTTCCACCTGCATCGAAAGCTGTCAGAAACCGTTAGTGGAAGAAGACAACCACGACTGACGTCGATCAACCTCTCTCCAGGCCGCTCGCTAAACCTGAACAAGTCGTACGCATTGGCCCATATATCGGCGTCGGGGAATATCTCGAACGATTCGATAGCAGTGATGCCTTGCTTGTTCGGATGACGAAGCGTCGAAAGATCGAATTGAGATGAGTCGTTGCATGCAGCGAACGATGCCTCGATGTCTCGTAGCTGTGCAGAGCGAGAAACGTCGATGTGTTGCTGGAGTTGTTTTCTGCCACGAGAACTAAGTTAGTAAAAGTAAAACACAGCAGAATGCGGGTTGGACCGGCGAGAGTGTTCACATTTCTTGGAAGGATTGAGCGCGCTGCACGCCTTCTCTGCTGATGTATTCTGTCTTCCGTAGCCAGGGTACGTGGGCAGGTAGAGGCGTGGATGCGCCAGAACCCGACGCGGGCGCGGCTCCGTTCGTGAACGGTGCCGAGTTTGCAGATGGATCACCGAGCAGAAAGCGATCTTTTGGATCTAGTGTAGGGAGTTTCTCTGGATCTGGGTTCAGCACTGAAGGAAACGTGAGTCGAGTTACGCTGGCCGTGACGCGATTTAGGGCGTTGTCAACACGCACTCGAGTCATCCGCATCGTCCCACAAGCATTCCCATCGTCCGAGGTCGAGTGGCATCCCACATTCGGCGTCTACGATCATGGGCAATGGCGTGTCGTTTGCAATGGCGTTCAGAAAGTCGGGACGAGCGTAGCGCGTTGGATTCGTAGGAATGTCGAGCAATTTTGGAGGACATGGCGGTGGAGGTATCGGATTCGAGTAACGTACGCGGACCAGAAGGTCTATTTTGCTGTACTTTGTTCAGCCATGGCAGGATGCAGGAGATGGAGTGCTCACCTTTTCTTCACGCTCATTGATTTCGTATGAGGTATTCCGTGGGTTGGCTTAAAGTTATTGTGGTCAACTTGTGTTTACTTATTACGTAAGCCCTATCTACCCGCCACGCGGTTTTCACTGGCAACTTGTTGTTCATTCGTCGTGCATAGTTTGTATTCAAAATCTGATAGCCAATCGGAAAGGCTGGCGGACGAGAAAGGACCAGTTTTGAAATCGGCGAATAATCGTGGCGTCGGTTGCGCCTAGCACGGTGCCGGATCCCGGATCGGTGAACATTGTCTCCGCGTCGACGCTGGTCCCTTCGGAGATCTGAGAGGCTCCAGGGCCTGAGGCCTACAAGACGCCATGCGTCCAGGTAACATATTTCGGCTCGCCTTCTCTCCTCTACAATTTACTGCCGGATCAACTCCCGACTTGTTCCAAATTGCGAGGAAGTGTTTAGCCGGAATATTCTCGTCCGAGTGGTGACTATTTCTGTTATCACCATACCTCGGGATCATGAAAAACATAGTTATCTATAGCTATGCACCAGACTTACCTGCGTCGGGGAGTCGTATGTACTCCCGAGTCCCGGATTCGCCCACTCGGGTCAGGCTACAGACGATCGCCGCATCACCGGTGGATCAATGATCGGACAAAGACGGTGCGCAAGCTCAAACCTGTCCTGCTTTGACCCTGTATGATTCTCCTTCGTCCGGGGTATCCCAACCGATTGATTCACACCGTTCCGGCAATTGCGTCCTTTATACCCGGAGCGTCGATCACTGACTCGGGAAGCAAAGGGATGGCACGGCCAGCGGGCTTTCATCCGTTCCCACCCCTCAGCAATGTCCGCATACCCCGAAATAGCTTTGCATCTGACAAGTGTTTGGATAGCCGTCTAATACCAGAATAAAAGTGACTGTGCTGCAACAAGGCGACCGGGTAGCATGTTCGCCGGTTGAATGACTGCTTCCCAGAATTGACTACGTACAAATGTAACGAGACGAGTGTCTCTTTATGGCCAGAGTTTGCATTTATCTCGGAATGCGAGTGAACGTTGTAACAGGCCCTGATACATTCGGTGTACTATGTATGGCATAGAGTGACCCCTGTAGTACTACGTGAGTTGCCAGCGCGCAAACCCTACTCGCTGTCATATTTCGCATGACTGGTACGTACCAACTCCACAGACCCATTGAATGGTTGTGACTGAATTCTGTAGTAAGATTCTATAAATGCGAATGCAAAGTTCAAAGTTAGGTTCGGATGTGTCACAAGGTCACCTGTCACGGAAACCGATTGTGCCGATTGCCGAGTCGCATCGTCCTTGAACACAGACAAAGATCTATCATAAACGTCAACAACGTAGTAGAAGTCCGCATCGTCCTATGGCTCCTTCGCGCTGGATCCCACTCGAGAGCAACCCAGAGGTAATGCATTACCTCGCACTACGATCTGTCGTAGCCCCTTATTCAACGCGTCCTCGATCCGTCTGGATCAGGTATTTAATTCCGTACGCGAACCATTCTATCCGAACGGATCGATTCACTCGTGACTAATGAAACGCATGCTGCACGTCTCCTAGTGGGCGTACGCAGCCGGTCTGCCCAAGGATCAGGCTCACTTCCAAGACGTTTTCGGATTGGACGAGGAGGTGCGCGCATCGGACCGTCGTTGTCAGCTCAGTCTCTAAATAACATCGGGCTCATAGCTCCTCCTTATGGTACCTGAAGGGGTCAAAGCAGTGGCACTGCTCTTCCCCTGCTCAGGCATCATCGGCTCAAAGCGAAAGGAAGAAGACGGCAAGATTCGAACCAAGGGACAGGAGCCTATCGATCCAAGCGTGTTCTGGATGAAGCAAACTGTGCGTGCTTGCCTTCTTTTCCCCCACCCACTTGCCTCTTCCAATGGGGCTGTGGCTGACGCCAAGCATCGGCAAAAAGATCTCGAACGCCTGCGGAACGATGGGCTTGATCCACGGTTTGGCAAACGTCAGTGTCACGGCGATTCTTTCCTTCCGTTTCCATAATTAAACCTGCACGCATAGACAGACGTAACATTTCTTCCAGACAGCCCGCTCGCTAAATTCATTGAAGAATGCAAAGGTATGGCCACGACATGTGTACTTACATGTGCATATATGTCCGGTACCAATCAATCGGTTGAAATTTCGATTTATAGACCAGACTCCGGAGGAGCGTGCAAAATTGCTGGAAACGACGCCGCTGTTTGAAAGGATACACGAGTCAGCGGCGTCTTCCGGTCAGACCGCAGTGCCTCAGGACCTGGACACAGACTTGCATTTCACATGCTTCATCAAAGCGCCAGCCGCCTCTGGCATCACCAACGCGACAAAAAGGGATCAAACACAGAAGTGGCGTTTGATCGAATTGGACGGCGGTAGAATTGGACCGATTGACAGGGGCGAATGTGCCGACCTGCTCAAGGCATGCCCGTTATCCTCGGCCCGATTTCAGAAAGAAAGATCTAATGCTCTTACGAAAAATAGGACGCGGCGAAATACATCAAGGAACACTATGTGTCGCAAGCGAAGAGCATCAACTTTAACATGATGGCACTCTGCCCCGGGCCAGAAGATTTCTAGCATGTTGACAGTTTAACCTCCAATATTATACAAAACGTGCAGTAGAGAGTAGGATGTATGACAGAGCATTTGCAGAAGAAGTGTGAACAAGGTGAAAAGGAGAATGGACAGGTCATGTATTCATAATCCGCTAGGGTGAATTGATAGCAGCTCGGACACCGACGCGGGTATTTCCTTGAGCATTCTCGCAATAAATCTCGATACATTGAAGGTACTCTCAAAGTCAGTGATGTCTTCGCCGTTCCCAATCTCAGCAATCTGGGACGCTGATGCAGCGATCTGTGTGATGTTCTAGCTATCACGGAGGAAAAAAAAGTAGAGCAAGTAACTGACCCGTAATAGCTGGACGGGAGGGAATTTATCTGGCTTGGCTTGGAGCTTGGTTCCGCGTAGAATGTCCTTTACCAGGAAAGGTTCTGCGGATAGGGGACGCGCGATCCCAATGACTATGATTGCGAAACATCGGTGGTCGATCCATTTAGTACAGAAAGCGAGAAAAAAAAACGAACTGACCATCCGTGGAACCCGAATGTATTCCTTCCGCCATGGCCTTTGCTGTCCTGAAGCCTCCAGTGACAACGATCTTTGATTGTCTCAAATGTGGCCTCAGCCGATCTGCGAAATCAATAAAGTATCCTTCTCGTGCAGCGTTAAACTGAGTCTGGCGACGAGCAACGAGGTGAGGAAGCAATTCATCATCGTCCACAAGAATGAGATGAGGACCTACTCCTTGCTGTATAGGTGGTCGCTCTGGCTCATATGTCCTTCCGCTGATTTCGATCAAGTCGACAGCAGCAGCTTCCAGCATCGTCGCTGTCATGATAGCCTCCTCTTCGTTAATCCCATTGAGTACGCAATCGTCACAGTTGATTTTGACAGAGATCAGAAATGCTGGATCCTTCACCACCCGTCGGATTTCGGAGATGATCTCGCGCAATATACGCGTGCGGTTTTCGAGACTCCCACCGTACTCATCCATCCTGTTGTTCGTCCGTTGAGACAGAAATTGGTGGATCAGGTAGCCATGCCCTGCATGAATCTAGCGGGGAATCAGGCTAGCTTCTAATAGATAGGACTATCACGTTACCTGGACTCCATCAAATCCTGCTTTCCACAAGAAAGAAGCAGCATATGCGAATCGCGAAACAATATCCCTAATTCCATCCCTCGTCAGGGGTGTCGGTCTTGCGAACAACACGCCGGAAGTAGACGGATGCTCTATATCCGAGGATGACTCGGGGTATGGTTGTATGGTGATGGAAACCTGTCGGCCTGGGTGACTAAGCTGCCCGAGAACAAGGCTCCCGTGTGATTTGGAAGCCCTTGCCACCTCCTTGAAGCCCTCCAGGTAATTGTAAGGTAGGTCTCGGTCAATGATTGCGTTTCCTATCACAGCGTTGGAACCAAAGAGGATGATGCCTGATGAAGACGGCGACCATACCTGAGGCTTCTAGATGATCCTTTTTTATCTGAATATTGCCCGTGACTATTATTCCTGAAAAGACGTCTTAGGAATTGTAATCATTACTGGCAGCGCCGTACCGATGTCTCCCATTGCCCAAGTTTCGTAAAGTCGAACGAGCTCCTCGGTGGGCCGCCCACGTTCCATTGGATCATATGGCGAAAACGTTGAGAGGCGTTCGGACATCGCACTCTTCATGAGCCTATTTTTGGCGGTTTTCCCGCTGAACGTGAATATCAACGGCTGTCCCAAGGTTAGTACAGGCGAGACTTCAGGGGGATGCATGATCAGGGGCTGTTGGTACGGATATTGGGCTACATTCCACCACAACCCCTGATCTTTATAATCCATGTCCCCAAATGGTTCTTGGAAAGAGTACGTTGACTGTCTAAGCATGCTTGCGGTGAGCGATTTGTTACTACTAATATCAAGGGCTGATCGGGGACATTGGGAAAAAGGCACCGACATTGGCGTGAATCCGAGGCAGTAGATGGCGTGCGGAGTGTTGCACTTGGGCTCTGCAAGGTTTTTTTCATTGATGCAACGCAGAAGCGGTGGTAGGATGTAAGTGGAAATTAGTACTCGTGTAAACACGGATGAACTGAGGTGCTTGGACTCACTACTAGTATGATGGTACTTGATACAATTGGTACCATAAGAGTCCCCTAGGAGGAAGCGATGCCAGCGGAGACCCGAGAGTCACCTGTCGGGCCGTTAGGCTTGAGCTCGTATGTCACATCTGAGAAAGTGACTAACTTGCTACCGGTTCAGAAAGGGTGGCGTCGAGCCTGGTGGAGCTGTCCAACGCCCACGTCAGATTATGGGAGTACACAATGTCGGGTCAAGGCTTGTGCGAGAACCAATGGATTCGAACACGATGCCCGTGGTAATAACGGGACTTGCAAATCGCCGACATGACGCCTTCCGAATATGTCCCGAACAGGGGATGCTGGCAAACTACTGTGCCCTCGTTTCAAGCCGCGGGACAGGCTACAGCATTGAAAATTTGAAACATAAACGCGGGCTCGAACTTCGAAGGGTGTGAGTTATTTACCAAACACTGTGGCAACTGACATCGGAGGTCAAACCCCTCCGACTTCTTATCGCCCGATCGTTCATCAAAACGAGTCGAGGTTCAGATTTACGTACAATAGGGGACGACCATCATGGCTACAGGCTGCCAGTTTGGTCTAGGTGGCAGAACACATGAATCGCGTTGAGAATCGCGCTGGAAGCCATCGCAACCTGTAGATCAATGAGACACTCAGTGAACTATGTATGCCCATAACGACCTGGATCACTCACATTCATTCAAATCAAACGTTGGTGTGTAACCAACCATTTTTAACCACGGTCGGAATTCGAACAATGTTAAGTAATGAGCTCCGAAAGGCATATCCCGTCGGAGTAACAAGTCATGTGGGTGGCGCCACCGTGTCGGAGCTGAACATCCTCTCAGGTGGAAAAAATAAAGTGCTGTTAGAACTCGCAAACCGTTGGTACAGGTATAAAATCTTATTCAAGAAAGTCCAGCCGACCAAGAAATCATATGATGCTACCAGGTGAACGTCACCCAACTTGGCATAAATGTTTACTTTACGCCGAGTAGGATTTGACTTGTATAGAAATCATTGAAGAAGAAGTTTGATCGAGTTATCTCTGAGCGGTCTCCGGAGCACCACCATCTAAATCTCTTATCTGTATACATAATTCAATCCTGAATACAATGCAAGACAGGGTGTTCGATCCATCTGTATGGATTCCAGCGCAGCGTTTGCTGGAAATGTCAAAATGGGTGTCACAAGGTGCCGAGGCTGCAAGTTCTACTGTGGCCTTTTGTCAGGAATATCGTCACTCATCGGTCGCCTGTATCTAGAAGGTATACAAGACGTTTGTCAGGGTCAGGTCTTCGCATGCTACATGGGGCCCTCTCGAAGCCGACATCAAAGCGGGTTGTCCGTCGACCCCTGCCTTAGACGACATTCTCTTCAAATATCGATTCCCCAAGAAATACCGACATCCAACCTTGGATAAGTCGATGACGCGCCAGCGCGTGATTGGCGAAGCCCGAACTCTGTTGCGATGTCTGCGGTAGGCCTGACATTGTTCTATCATCGTGCAATTTCACCCAACTGAATTCAAACTCTGCTTCATGATAGTGCGGGTGTGAATGTACCTGGCATCAGGCTTGTAGACGTCGCTGAAGGTTGTCTTGGGTTAGAATTCATAGAAGGGCCGTCTGTGCGGTATCTTATCCCGTCAGGGATTGACACGCATCATATCAGCGACAAGGACGACGAAGCCGAGCCGGACCACAAAACAGTCGATGACGACATACGAAGTAGAGCAGCCAAGTCAGGCTGCTCACAGGAGATTTCTATGGGTCTGTAATCTGAGACGGGAAGCTTGAACGTGCACCTGATCATGCCATTCGCTTCAGAAACGCTCCTAGAGAAAATTGGCGTGGAGATCGCCAAGCTGCATCTCATTGATATCATACATGGAGACCTGACCACATCGAACATGTTGCTCCGGGCAAGCAACAACGATCTGGTACGCGAACCGTGTTCCGTTAGTGCTAGGATGGCTTCTAACTCGCTTCAGGTATTGATCGACTTTGGACTTTCTTATCACTCTACCCTCGTCGAGGACAAAGCAGTGGACCTTTATGTTTTGGAACGTGCCTTTGCATCGACCCACCCTGACTCTGAACCCCTATTCGCATCCATTCTTGCGGCTTACGCGAATCGCGTCGGAAAAGACTGGGATCAAATCGGGAGACGACTAGAGGACGGTAAGGTTGATCGTCATTCACTGAACTGCCAGATACTACGATCTTTTTTTTCGCTTAGTTCGTCTTCGAGGCAGAAAACGGAGTATGGTTGGCTGAAACGAGTCCATCTCCCCCGGTGACCCTTGTCGAGGTTTGGCGGCCCGCATAGCCTGCACACTGAATAGACGCGTACTGCGTTATTGATCCAGTATTTCCTCGACGACTATCTAATACATTGGTATACATGTTTCCTGTGCCTTTAGTACATCGATGAATCGATATTAGACAATGACAGCAGACTGGAGATTCGCTCATGGATCACCGGTCACCTCACGCCGCATCCTCCCCAGCACAGACCCTCTCAATCCAATCCACCCCACTCTGAACCTTCGTCAGATTTTCACAGCCCGTTTCGGTGATCAAGACATCATCCTCAATCCGCACACCTCCCATCCCTTCATAGCGAGCGAGAACATCCGCATTTATATAACGTGAGTTGTGGACGCCATGGGCCTTCAGGAGGGCAGGGTGAAAATACACGCCTGGCTCAATAGTCTAATTTGAAAAGTCAGTGGGGAAAGGAAATCGTGGTCATGCGAATAAGGCCGACTTACAACCACCATCCCTGTCTGCAACTCCAACCTTAATCTCAGGTAGGTGTAGAGTTCCTTGTGACCACCGGCTGCCCCGTTCGACCCGTCGGTACCATCAACAAAGTACTTTCCACTCCCAGGCGGTCGACTCGCACTTGGCACGTCATGCACGTCCATACCCATGGAGTGCCCAACGCCGTGCGGGAAGAAAGCAGCACTGAGACCAGTAAGCAGAATCTCCTGGGAGAGAGCTTCACGAGATTTCACAGTCGTCTTGGTGATGGGTACTTTCATGTGACCATGCGCGTTGCCATTGAGACCTTACATCAACAAAAGATGAGAAATGCAGTGGGAAGCGACAACGGGTTGAGAAACCTTCCATCGTCCCGTTGGGATCCTTGAATATGCCCATATTTAGGAAGCCATCTATGAGAACGCGGTGACACAACAACTGTATGTCATCCCAGTGGACTCCTGGGGCAGCGAGCTTGAAAGACTCCTACGCAAATCGTGTCCGGTAAGTCCTAGTATCGATGGCGCATCATCCCAAGATGAAGCAGTACTTGAACTCACTGATTGCATTCTCAATACAAGCTCGTAGACCTTCTTAGCTTCCTCCGTAAATTTGCCGCCATTTCCGACCGGCATTGTACGCGTGACTACGCAGGAGCGTGGAATCAGCATGGTTGATATCTAGCAAACCGCAAGATACTTGCTGTCCGAGCTATAACAATCCCACTCGCACCCAGCATCAATGAGCAACAGCTGCGGTAACAATCCTTCCTTTCCACTGCATTCGTCAGAGGTGTGCGAATGGGCAAGGCTTCCCGTGTTTTGAATGTCCCGAGAGTTCAGTGGACCCCATGCAAAGGCACGATCATTGCAACAGTAATGCAGCGTCGATGCTCGGGTGGATGCCGCCACAATAGGTAGATAAGCTTGATGTGCGGCGCTGCAATCAACCATGAGATGAACCCTAAAGAGGATGTCGCCACGGAGATCAAGATAGCTTACCCTTCCCGCCTGCACGAAGCTACAAATATCGCCTCTGCTTCGGCTTCTTTCTCGATCAACCACTCTCCAGGTAGAAGCGGTGCATGCGAGGGTTGCTTCTTGATCTTCCCTGCAACGGCCAACCCAAGCACACGCATGATGACTTCATGCGCACTTGAGCTGATGTCATTCGCTTTGCGGATCATCGCAATCTCGTACGGATCCTTGATAAGCCTCGTTCTGTGAAGAGCTGAAAGGAGATATTCTGCCGTGGCCGATTTCAGTACAGCTTTGAGGCCATCAACTACATCGGTAGCAACGTTGGGAAACTGGTCTGTTTCAGGGAGTGTGTGAATCATCGTCCCTTGCGGAAGTCGAGATATAGCAGGGACGAGATAAGGAGGATGCTGGATTTCGTCTACTGCGTACAACTGGCGAGCCTCTTGAAGCGTAGGGGGAGCGGGGGACCACATGAGATCCACTATCGTGGGCTCAAAGATGTACAGAGTAGTTTTTAACTGGTAGTCCAACCCCTGACTTTGTCCGAGAGTAGAGGAAGTGGGATCGTACAGAGCCAGAAAATATGATCCGGGAACATTGCAACCAGTGAGATAGAAGAAGTTGGATTCTTGGCGGAAGGAGAATTCGCGATCTGTGTCATTCCGATAAGAGGTGCTACCGCCTGTCAGTAGGATCGCTTGAGGCTTAAGTTTGGTGAGTCGAGAAAAATCAACGTAACATTAGAGGCTGATCCGAGAGCCTGAGAAGACGGTACCTTGGCTCTGTCCTCGGGAGAGAGAGACTCCAGTAGAGTAGTAAGAGTTCTAACGGCATGATCTTTCGCTAAATTCCAGAGGTCAGACGCCTACAACAGGGGCATGCCCACTGAGACGGCAATGCTCGTAGATGTAAGGACGTACCAGGGTATTTTCCACTCAAATCCACATTCGCTGCCATCTTAGAACTTTATGCTCAATCTGACTCTGGAGTAATTGGATGCAGAAAGCGAAGACCGGTCTGGGATCATGGACTCAGTCGGAGTATCTTTGATCAGGGAGATTAATAATAATGAGGGGACACAAATAACATGGACGCCGATGGTGAAGCGGTTATCATGCTTGCCTTCCAAGCAAGCGGCAGGGGTTCGACTCCCCTTCGGCGTAAAACGTTTTGACACTCCGATCGTATTTTGTCGGGCCGCCAAAAGATCGTGATCTTCTGACTTCGACACAACAGCTGAGCACAAGCTGATCGGTTCTTTTTTGTTGTAAATGCGCTGGAAATTTGATACAGTGGTATTGATCAATAAGTATAACCCCGTCGCCGCTTCGGTCGTTGCATCGCTGGGCATTGTGCTGCCATGCACCTCGAAGGGCCGACAGTGTGTGGACTTGCTTATTCTTTTTGCTTCATGTTTGTGCTTACATGGCTTGGAGACGTATGGCCAAGGAAATGCTGGGATACCTCTTCACGGGTGCCAGTGGCGCCTGCCATCCTGCCTGTACGGGAGGGTGAAATACACCCAAGTCATTGGATGTGATGCTCGTGGAACTTTGCTCGCCTTTCGTGTTTCGTGACCATCAATGACTCGGACCGCCCGGGGTCGCATTTGTTCGTGCTGGCACAAGGCTGCTTACCTGGTGGAACTGGCATGATGCGAAGCCTTAGGTCGCAGTCTAACGAGCTGAGGCTGCGCCTAGTCTATGTCTCTCCGTCATGGCAGGAAAGCGGCTCAGGCTTATCATGTCTATGCAGGCTCTTCACATGAAAAAGCCCACACTCGGATCCGCTGTTGGAATCGTCAAGGGATCGATCGAGAAGTGACGTCACTTTACAAATACATTCGTCGGTCCCGTTCACCAACTCCAAGCAGCCATATTGAAAACAACGATTGAAAGGTGTCCCGGCTTCACTGCGACGCGGCCCAGATAGCCAGCGTGAGTAATGCTCGCCCACAACCAAGGCGCAGTTCGTTCGTCGTCGTTTTCGCTGTGGACTCGTCGCTGTAGTGCTGATCTCGACATTGATCCTGGCACTATCAAGAAATACGAGGCTTGGTTCCAGTCACCAGTCAATACAGCCATGAATCTCCCAGTCACTTGGTGACTTGGATTTATCTTGAAAGCTCCGACCCAAAGTTCCAACTGTCCAGTCCTAGCCTCCTCGAAGTCTTCTCCCACTTACGACCATCGAAGCCATCAAGATTCTGACTCATTTCCTGTACATGAGTCCCCGCTCGTTCCTGGCACAAGCGATCGCAGGGGTGATGTTCTTTGACCTCTTCAATATCACGGGTCTCCATCGCAAGGGCGAGTCGTTGTTGGCTACGACAATAGGAACACTGCAGGAAACAACATCATTGGTTCGCATAAGAGTGCGCATACATGCTGAATAAACGTTTGCCCCTGTTGCACGACTCGTGATGTAAAATGGATGTCTAACGTACCAACTTTAGCTCTCGGCTGCGTCGTGCTGGGCGCAAGGCAGCATCCTCGTCCAGGACATGAGCTCCGAACTGACCTTGGGGCGTACCTTACATGGGATTGTCATTGTGTTTGAAATGTCTGAGGCTCCACTCTACGTAGGCTACGGGTACCGGGTTGTTCAACGGGCATGTCCGGTTTAGACACATCCACATCGGTTTGGTGAATTCGTTCCTTGGCCTTAGAGCAAGGGATGAGACGGGACGCGTCTGCATACTTTCTCGTAGGTCCTGGCGCATTCGTTGAAGCACGGAACTGGAAACCAGATTCATGCTCGAAATCAAAATGTTATTGACTCTTACGATCAGGCGTGTCCACTGTGTCGGGGTGCAAGGCACAGCAAGGGTTGCTGCGTCATCCGAGTAGTCTCGAGTGGGTACTCACAGTTGGCAGGACAATGGAATATGGTAAGCCGTTGTTGGCTGGTTTCTGGGAGTCCAGTGCTTTACTGTGCAATTTTTTGTGTGTCTTTTCGCCCCAAGGTGGTTTTGATTGGTCTTTACTATGAGCAGATAGCAACGGCTTCAGACTCGTCAACGAACTCTGCGGAAGTAAATGCTGCAGTCGACATGTGGTATGTGAGAATAGTTGCCTCGAGTATATGTAGTCGCACGAGTCTCTCAATTGCCCAGACCTTGAAGGGCATTCGGCGCTCGCAAAACCAAAACCACGCCCATTTCTTTCAGACCAGCTCTCCATTGAATGCCTCCCATGATGGCCATTGGCCGCCACATTAGAAAAACTTTGCCGCGTGAGGCGTTGTTAGTTGAAACGACCGCGAATTCTAGATACGACGCGATTCGCGAGTCCAGCCTGTTCTGATGGAATACCACAGATATCTGGAAGAATCCGATAGGGGTGAAAGCTCCCTTGGAACACGACGAAGGTGTTCTCCGAATCCTGATGAGATCGATCATTCAACGCGTTGGCTTCGAGAACTCGGTTGGAATGTCAATGCGTTGAGCACGACCACTCTCTATCTTTGCACCGGATCCAGACCTTGCCCTGCAGTTTATCTTTGCGCAAGCCACCTAGGTCTTTGGTACCGGTCGTATTCCTATGCCATCGAAAAGGAGGGATGACAAGTTGCGAGAGAGAGGTAGGCAACGTCAACGGTACGGGAGCGGAGCGGAGATATCAAAGTCGGGAGTTGATGAGCGTCGGCGCATGCAAGGGAAGAGGAGATCGTATCGTCCGTACTCGTGGCTTCTCGGACTACATCGCCTTCCCATCTCTGCGCAGCCGATAGGGCGATGCGCTTGACTCGCATGGCCTTGAGGAGACGCGCATATCCGTGGTACATCGCCTCTTGTACTTCTTCGCGTGACAATCAGTTTTGGGCCATCGCCGTCGTTGAAATGATGGGGGAGAAAAATGGGCGAAACGCTCGCCTGGACGCGTTTCGCGTGTCTAGTGGAAACTTCGCTTGGCAAGTGGGATTGTGGGGTGTATCGTAAGTGCGTCGAGGGCCTTTTTGCCTGTTCCGAATCGAGCGGTCCTTCAGTAGGTACACTCTCCTGAAACCAACCTTGTTCTTGGGTACAGAAACCAGATACAATCCCGCGACGACGTCTCTTGCTTGGACTGGTGAGATTCCGACCTACCCGGTATATACACACTATTCGTCCCCGACCTACTTTGATCGCCCTAATTCATCTTTTTGCTGCCAAGTACTCGGACTTTTGAAAAGAAAGAGGTTGGAGGTAAATATGTCGTTGGTTGAAGTCCTATCTGGAATTCCCCGAGCTCGGAGCCATGAATGCATGACGGTCCATGTTAACGTTACCGCTCGATCCGTTCTGCAGGCCCGGCGTCGTCGAGAATAGATACCGGCTACTAAAAGGAGGGGAAACAATATTTACCATTCCTTGTTTCGCGGGCAGATCTGAGCCTTGCTCGGATCTGAGTTTGAAAAGAACACGATAACAAAATTCTCACGATTAGCGATGAAGTACTTCGATGCTTTCTTGACCTTCAACACCGGTGTCGGCTTAGCGCAAGCTGATCTCGCTGCGTGTTCTATTTTTCGTTGTTGTAGAAAGCGCTGGCAAGTCGATTTGGGATTGATATGGGCACTGATAGCTCCATTTTTGCCCTGGCTGAGGTCTCGTGATTGGTATCATAAATGTAACCCCCGGGCGCTTCGGACGGAACACGGTCCCTGACAGTGACAGGTTCAACCGACGACCGGATCCCCGGTATTTATACCCTTCCCCTCTCCACTCCAGAGCTCTCGCGACCTTGCATTTAGCATCCACGAAAGATGTTTAAACACGCTGTACACATCCGACGATCCTCGTTTGCCACTGTCGCAACTTCGTCTTCCAAGCTTACTATTGGAATTCGTCGCGAGGACCCATCCAGAATTTGGGAGCGGAGATGCCCATTGACACCTGACGCCGTCGAATCATTGGTCCACGAGGAGAACGTGGACGTTCTGATTCAGGACTGCGACAGGAGGGTCTTTCCGGTGCACCAGTATATGAAGGTCTGTAACGTACCAGTCGAGGCACGCAATGTCGTCCACTTTGAACTGAGGTGTTTCAACCTTACAGGCTGGTGCAAAGGTTCATCCTACTCTCGAACCCGCACACGTTGTTCTCGGCATCAAGGAACCACCACTCAATGAACTGGTGACCTCACCGTTGCGCGGCGCAAGCTCCGGTTCGCCCGTGCATCGCACACACCTAATGTTCTCTCATACTACCAAGGGCCAGCCTTACAACATGGAACTACTATCCCGCTTCCTGAGCCAGGATCCGCGACGTGACGTTCCATCGAGGCTAATAGACTACGAACTCCTTGCCGGAACAGATGGTAAGAGAACCGTCGCGTTTGGATGGTTTGCTGGAGGTGGGAATGCTGTCATCTCAGCTCTAGCTCATTGTCACTAATCGTTTCGTGTTATCTAGTGGCCGGTGCTCTCGAGTCCCTTTCTTCATTAGCTCATGCTCATCTCGAGCTCGGGGTTGCTTCACCGTTTCTCGTAGGTACAGCGACGTTCGCATCTGATGTCGATTTCTGAGAAACTCCTACTTGCCAGCACACACCCCGACCTCATACCCATGTTGACTTGACATCGCTGCGAGCGGCTTTAAGAACCATCGGTGAGGAAATCCTCAGGGATGGGACTCCCCAGTCCCTGGGACCCTTTGTCATTGGTTTAACTGGGTAAGTCGGTGTCACCTGCAGTCCTTCGGTTCCTCAACGCTCCTTGTTAGCCGCGGAAATGTTTCACAAGGCGTACTCTCCATCTTGGACGAGCTTCCGATTGTGAGGGTCAGTGTGCAAGATCTGCCTGCCCTTGTGAACAGTCCAGGTATGGTGTCTATATAATCGTCATTGGACGTCTCATTGATGGTTTCCATCTAGATACCGACTTGCATAAGGTAGCCGATCTTCATTTAAAACACAAAGTCCTCGAGATTGACAAATCGTCCAGATATACCTGGTACACGCTTCACCCGCCGAATATCTCTCTCGAACCGATGGTGGTCACTACGACAGAGCCCACTATTATGAGAACCCGTCTCTTTACCAGTCCGATTTTTCCACCAAGGTACAGAGAACATCTGATTGAGCTTTCATCATTCGAACTCGCCCGCGTACTAGGTAGCTCCGTATCTCACCATTTTCCTGAATGGAGTTGGCTGGCTTCCTGGCTTTCCTCGTCTCATGACGAACGAAGCATTGACAACAGCACTCACTCGCGCTGCGGAAGTTGGCCCCGGGAGGCTTGCGACCATAGGCGACATCAGTTGCGACATCGAAGTGAGTGGTGTCATACGTCTCCGTAACACGCTCAGCTCACGGCAATGACCCTTAGGGTGGCCTCGAGTTCATGTCGCGTGCATCCACCCTCTCGGATCCCTTCTTCAAACATCGTCCTCCGACGCTTCCAACTCACCTCCCCAGTGTGCAAATCATGTCTGTGGACATCCTTCCCTCCAGCTTGTCGTTGGATGCATCCGAACACTTTTGTCGAGTGTTGATGCCTTACTTGAAGACCGTGATCCAAGAGTACCGGGGACAGCCAGTGCAACAGGAGTATTCCGATGCTCTGAAGAACGGCCACGGTCGCCAAGAACGGTCAGCTACAGGGTATCCATACCTGGCTAGAAGATCCCCTCGATACCTGGAAGCGATCTACAGCCAAATTGGAGGGTTCTCTGGGGAAGAAGAAAGTTTTGATGCTCGGGAGCGGCATGGTTGCTGGACCAGCAGTCCAAGAACTATGCCAGCGTTCAGACGTGGAGTTGGTTGTTGGTCAGTAGTTCGTTTGTATTGGTACTTGTGGACTCATTTGGATCGTCGTGTACATTATCTTCTTTCTGTGCTACCAGCAAGCAACTCGCGCGCAGAAGCCGAGTGTTTGATACGGGGTCTCTCGAACGTCAGTGCGTGCTTGCTGGACGTCGAGGATAAGGAAAGACTTTCTCAGCTCATTGGAGCTGCCGCCGTTGTCATCAGGTGCGCCAAGTTTGATGCAGTGCCTCTGAGCGTTTGTAGATGATTTCATAGAGCCTTTTACCCGTGTCGTTCCATCCATTCATCGCCGATTTGTGTATCCAGCATCGTAAGCATATGGTCACGGCGTCATACATATCGCCGGCGATGCGCGCCTTGCACGAACGGTACGTTCGTCCCATACCTAGCATCCGCAGTTCATTGAAATCACCAGCCACCTGGGTTAGCGCTGAATCCACCGACGTCGTGTTGAACGAAATCGGGTTGGACCCAGGCATCGACCACTGCTCGGCGCTCTCCTTGCTCAGGCAGCTAGAGAAGGAGAACATGCGCGCCGTGTCCTTCACGTCCTTCTGCGGCGGTCTCCCCGCTCTGGAAGCCTTGGACGTCCCACTGGGTATAAATTCAGCTGGAGCCCAAGAGGGGTGCTCAATGCTGCGCTCAACGGCGCTCGGTTCAAGCTCAACGGGGTGGTACGTATTCCGTCATTGACGTTTGAGCCACATGCGATTGAAATATATATGTAGGTCATGGAGATTCCAGGGGAGAACGTGTTGAAGCACCACTTTCCTTCAGTCACTGTTTCCGACGTGCTCAAGTTGGAGGGGATCGCGAACAGAGATAGTCTGCTGTATGCGGACACTACGGACTCGGGAAGCTCGATGGTCTAGGACGGTCTTGAGAGGTACTCTTAGGTGCGTCTTAACCTTGTGTTTTTCGTTCTAAATATTCACTAGAGTATACCCGTTCTCTCCTTGTCTCAGGTATGTACCACCAAAGCGTACTACGTCGTCGCGAGAAACGACGACCACCGTCCGAGCCTGGCGCAGCATTAGCGACGACCGTGACTCGCCTTGATTTCGACCCCGCTGAACGCTTGCAACTTGAATAGGCAGAAACGTCGGAACGTCCGGGAGCAAAATCTTCCAAAGTCACTTTCCTTCATTGAGTGACGGCGGAAGTTTCACTCACCATCCTGGCCGTCGCCCTTGGAGTGCTAGTGCTGTATCTCGGACGGGATTGGGAGCCAGATGTACTCGATCGCTAGCATGTCAAATGTATGGGTTTTTCATCTGATTATTCTCTCCTTGTACTGGTGCTGATTCTCTGGTCGGTCCTTGAAGGCTTGCCCCTTCTCCAGGTCGGTTGGGCATGAAGGAACGCTCTTGGATGGCTTCGACGTAAGTTATTAAACTGTTTGCGTCACGTATCGTTTCCTACCAGCAAACCAGTATGTACAAAACTCCTCCCCCCCACCCCTTCCGAGTCCCCACCAACTTACACACTTCTGCGGTTGATGGATGATCTACTGATCACCTCCACTGGGGATGTAAGTCATCAGCCCCTCAATTGCTCGTGCGACAATTTGATATTGGTCTGTGATAACATCAAAAGGTTGGCAAACGGCCCAAGGTTCCGGCGTCGACTATCTTAGTTGTATGAAATCGTCATATTTACTACTCAGCAGACTCGCTCCCAGATATGGGAGACAGACCGGCCCTATGCCAGCATGTACCCTGCTCACGAAACCGGAGGCTCAAGCAAGCAGCGGGTCTCGTATCAGTCGGTCAGACGCACGCTGAGCTACTCTACTCGCCTCACTCGAACCCATCCTCATTCGCTTCGCAGAGTTATGTGTGGACATGCGCAAGGGAAGGGCAGCCAAGGAAGGCCTCATGCAGTGTATGAACATCGCTCACGACGCCAGCGTTGCTCCGTCAAGCTTGCTATCCGCCGCATCTGTCGAGAGAGAGAGGTGCGGTAACTTCCCCACAGGAACTTGAGCTAGTGGGTGACGAGTGCCTTATCGGCGCAATCCCTACTCTGATCGCCATTGACAGCGCCGAGGAGGATGCTCTCTGGTGTCTCACTGGCGAGATCGTCGACATCTAGGGTGACTGCGCGATCAGCTTGCTGCTGGGCGGCAAGTACCTTGGCGTCTGCGAGACTCAAGAACAACACCATTTACCAGGCGAGTACCCCCTGCCCTCCCGTCTCCTTCGAATCCCTGACCCTTCCGCTTCTGTCTCAAGCACCAGCGCAAGGTCGAGTTCCGTCGCCTGTGCCAGATACTCTGTTTTCACCTCGGCAACGTCGCCAAATGTGCCCACCAGGCCCACACGATCAGCCTATCAGACTTGGACATCCTCCAGCACCACCTCGGCTTTGCCCAGTTCCAGTCGGGTAGCATACTGTCGAAGGTAACGCCCACTCTCAAAGTACATGCCTTGCCGCCCTCCTTGGGCTACCCAAGGCAGCCACCCGCGCGGTCTCCTCAAAGATGTTGTAAGTCGCCGTTGCTCCACTACTATTAACGCTCCCTCCCTCATCTTTTCCAGCTTTCGAGAGACGTTCTCCGCATCAAGATCCTCTATGGCCTGTTCAACCCCCTCGTGCTCGGCGCGGCTTCCACAACCCCCATCCTTTCCTCACTCTGTACAGTGACTGCCCATATGTTGGCAACTGCACCCTCCTCTCCTGCCTCCTCTCCCAACTCTCCCGGTCTACAGCACCCTTCTCATCCATCCCCTCGACGATTTTGGCCCCAAACAACTCCAACCCTACCTCATGAGTTGTGCACGCCATGGGAAACTCTGCATCCGTGTAGACCCTGCCCCAGAGACCACCACATTATTGATGAGCCCATTGCCCACTCTGATAAGTTCGCTATCTCCGGTCGGAGCAGCCCCTCACACAACCATTGTCCAACCGAGCTCGTGTGTACCTGCTTGAGCACCTCGCAATAGTGGTTCCCATGCTCCTTCTCAGCCACACGCTGACAAGTGACAACGCCGGACTCCATGAATACGCAGTTGTGAGGCCATAGTCGAAGCCCCTCGGCATGCGGAACTGTTCTTGTCAGTGTGCACACGCATCTTTGCATGTTCCTCTGTCTCTTACTTCCGTTGTGCCTTCTTGCGTGCCCTTCTTCCAGTGCAGAAGCTCACTCTCCATCTCTCCATCTCGCGTTGTTGATGCTGCTCCGCCAACTGTTCCTCCTCTTCCTTTTTTTTGCTGCCTCAGCCTCTTCTACTGCCCATTGTTCTGTGTCAGTCCCACTACATACACTGACATCAACCAAGAAACACTCACCTGCCTCGGCTCTCTCCTGCTCCAGCTCTGCCGTCCGCACAGCCTCCCCTTCTTTCTCCTGCCCCCTCTTTTCCTCCATCTTCTCTGCATACACAACCCTCCTCCTCTCTTCCTCCTCCTCCACCTTCTTCTCCACCACTGCCCATTGTCTCTCTGTGCACAGCCAACAATGTCCCCTGGTGTGCCTTATACTCCTGCAAGTGATAGGCCTTGGCTGCAACAACAAGCCTGGCAAACTGGGCAAACTGGTGCACAGCTTGTCTGGGTTAATTAAATGCACAGTGTTGTGGAGTGGGCACCCATTTCTACCAGTGCTGTGTTGCCACTGTCTGAAAGCAGGAGAGATGGGTTCCAGATGGTTCTAGAGAGTGTGGAGACTACAGCAATTAGAATGAGCAGACAGTGATCTGAGATTGATGGGTGGGTGGGGTCGAGTATTCTGCCCTGTTTTTTCATTCCACCACATCTGTGTTTTTTGTTCCTTTTTGTTCTCTTTGCTTTGCTCCCATGATCTATCTTTGTCCTTCTTAACAAATACCATGGATCCACTGTGTCCATCAAGGTTGTAGTCTACTATGATAAGTGTTGTTGTTGGAAATGTTTTACCTCTGTCAATCTTTCTTGTGATGAATGTTGCCCTCAATGTATGCAAAGTGCTAATTTTTCTGCTCTGGATCTCCATACAAATTTAATCACATGCATGAACCAGCATGTATAGACCAGTTCAAGATGACTGAGCATATTTCCATAGATTCTTGGCTGTTTCAACATTTTTCTTTGCTCTTTTGTCATCTACTTTTCATCAAAAAAAAAACTTCATGTTCTCTTCCATTCTGGATGCTTAGGCTTCCTCACTAGCTTGGAGGGTTTTCATTACAATTCTAAGGATAGAGAGTTATAATTTTTATTTATTAAAAGTGCTTAACATACCCATCTGATTCTGAAGAATGACATTCAAAATCATCTCTACCTTTTCTTCTTTGGATGCTTTGCCATACTGATCAAAAATTCCCTTCATTGCTGATTTCACCTTCTTGGGTGTGTCTGATGCCTTGTACTTTTCAGCAGCATATTGAAGGGGTTGAGAATCCTTTTGATGGAAAAGATAGAAAGAATGCTGCAAAATGAGCAATAGATCTACAAAGCAATAAAACAATACATTGTTGTATGTTTTGTGTCAAAAAAAACCCTTGAATAATATATATATATATATATATATACCAATAGAAGTTTGAAGGATCTTCTTCCATGTACCCAGATTCACCTATGATGTTTAAATTAATTTGAATACAAAATAAAGTACATGAGGAATTTACAATACTATCAGGTTTCAGAATGGAAGATTGCTCTGAATAAAGATTGTACTGGATAATAAAATGTTATAATGAAACACAGATGCAATCAATACACATACTGTTTGATTGTGAACAATCTCAACAAGAGATTGAATCAAAATGTATAAAATATCTTGAAAATAAATTCACCTCCTACAAATATAGTAAAAATAAGTCAATATTGAATTTGTACAACAAACACTTACAAACTAAAATTAACATGAATAATCATATTTCATTGTTGATCAGATATTGAAATAGTATTACAATAGTAATGAAGAACATACATCCTATAAATAATACAACAATGTTTGAAGCACAATAGTGAATACAATGTTGCTGCCAAAAATAATAGACAACCTACAGCCTTGAAATTATCAAAGTGATGAGCAATCTGAATAAGAATCACATTGAAGCAAGCAGTATACAGCCTACCATCTGTGAGGGATGCAAAATATTTGGAATCAGTATAGTCAATGATTCATCATATTCAACATGTACTTTCTATAATTGTCAGAAATGAATAGTTAGAATGGAAATATAACTTTCACATCAAAACATAGCTCACAGTCTGTGATAAATGAAATGATTAATATGATTAAATTGTTTTATAATAATAGACAGCTCACAAGCTGAATGAATCATGATAAAAGTAAGTTGAATGTGTGCATCAATAATGGATCAATAATGTAATATGACACACCTCCTATAAATGAACAAAACAGCAAAAAATTAATTGTACTGTGCAAAAATGATAAATGATATATAACTTACCACCTGTTGTGTGAACATAGAATATGATAATATTGTCATGGTTACTACTGCTGGAATTTTGTCAAGATGCACAACTCACAAACTATTAATTATTAGAGTAGATTGCAAAAGAAACACAAATAATATAGTTAGCATCACCACTTTTCAGAATAATCCAGAATTTCCAGTGTACAACTCACTCCCTGTCATTTTCAGAGCAGAAGGATGAATAAATAAACACAATTTGGTCAGCATCACAACTCTCTAATACATTCAATGCTGTAAAACTGACCTCCTGTGATTTGAAGCCAAGATTGAAAAATTGATGGGCATGGTATCATCAGCATGACCAGTCTTGGGCACATTCCAAAATGCACAACTCACTGGCTGTCATTTCCAGAGCATGATAGAGAATCAATGGAAATGATGTCATCAGCATGACCACTCTCTCTGGCACATTCCACGATGCACAACTCACATTCTGTGATTTCCCGAGTAGAATGGAAAATGAGTGGACAGGGCATCATCAGCATCACCACTCTCTGGCACATTTCACAATGTACAACTCACATACTGTCATTTCCAGAGCAAGATGGAGAATGAATAGATATGGCATGATCAGCATCACCACACTCTGGCACATTCCATAATGCACAACTCACGTGCTGTCATTTCCAGAGCATGATAGGAAATCAATGGAGATAACATCATCAGCATCACCACTCTCTCTCACATTGCATAATGCATAACTCACTCTCTGTCATTTCCAGAGCAATGGAGAATGAATGGACATGGCATCATCAGCATCACCACTCTCTCCCACATTGCACAAAGTGTGCACAGCTCACAAACTGTCATTTCCAGAGGAAAATGGAGAATTGATGGACATGGCATCATCAGCATTACCACCACTCTCTCCCACATTGCACAATGCACAACTCACTCTCTGTCATTTGTAGAGCAGAATGGAGAATGAATGGACATGGGATCATCAGCATCAACACTCTCTGGCACATTCCACAATGCACAACTCACTCTCTGTAATTTCCAGGGCAGAATGAATGGACATGGCATCATCATCAACACCACTCTCTTCCACATTCCACAAACTGTGCACAACTCACTGCCTGTTATTTCCAGAGCAGAATGGAGAATGAATGGACATGGTATCATTTGAATCACCACTGTCTGGCACATTCCACAATACACAACTCACAAGCTGTCATATGCAGAGCAGAATGGAAGATGAATGGACATGGCATCATCAGCATCAACGCTCTCTGGCACAATGCACAATGCACAACTCACTCTCTGTCATTTCCAGAGCACATTAGGACATCGATGGAAATGACATCATCAGCATCACCACTCTCTCTCACATTGCATAATGCACAACTCACTCTCTGTCATTTCCAGAGCAGAATGGAGAATGAATGGACATGGCATTATCAGCAACACCACTCTCTGGCACATTACATAATGTGCAACTCACATCCTGTCATTTCCAGAGTAGAATGGAGAACGAATGGACATGGCATTATCAGCATCACCACTCTCTTGTACATTCCACAATGCACAACTCACTCTCTGTCATTTCCAGAGCAGAATGGAGAATGAATGGACATAGCATCATCAGCACCACCACTCTCTTCCACATTTCACAAACTGTGCACAACTCACTTCCTGTCATTTCCAGAGCAGAATGGAGAATGGATAGACATGGTATCATCAGCATCACCACTCTCTGGCATATTCCACAATGCACAACTCACATCCTGTCATTTCCAGAGTAGAATGGAGAATGAATGGACATGGCATTGTCAGCCTCACCACTCTCTTGTACATTCCACAATGCACAACTCACTCTCTATTATTTCCAGAGCAGAATGGAGAATGAATGGACATAGCATCACAAGCATCACAACTCTCTGCCACATTCCACAATGTGCAACTCACATCCTGTCATTTCCAGAGTAGGATGGAGAATGAATGGACATGGCATCATCAGCAACATCACTCTTTCCCCCATTCCACAAATTGTGTACAACTCACATACTGTCATTTCCAGAGGAAAATGGAGAATGAATGGACATGGCATCATCAGCATCACCACCACTCTCTGGCACATTCCACAATAACAACTCACAGCCTGTCATTTCCAGAACAGAATGGAGCATGAATGGACATGGTATCATCAGCAACATCACTCTTTCCTCCATTCCACAAATTGTGTACAACTCACATACTGTCATTTCCAGAGGAAAATGGAGAATGAATGGACATGGCATCATCACCATCACCATCACTCTCTGGCACATTCCACAATAACAACTCACAGCCTGTCATTTCCAGAGCAGAATGGAGAATGAATGGACATGGTATCATCAGCATCAACACTCTCTTTGGCACACACAATGCACAACTCACAGCCTGTCATTTCCAGATTAGAATAGAGAATGAATAGACATGACATCATCAGCATCACCACTCTCTGGAACATTCCACAGTGTGCAACTCACATCCTGTCGTTTCCAGAGCAGAATGGAGAATCAATGGACATGGCATGATCAGCATCACCACTCACATACTGTCATTTTTAGAGCAGAATGGAGAATGAATGGACATGGCATCATTAGCAACATCACTGTCTCCCACATTCCACATATTGTGCACAACTCACAAACTGTCATTGCCACAGCAGAATGGAGAATGAATGGACATGGCATCCTTATCAGCACCATGCTCTTCCACATTCCACAAATTGTGCACAACTCACTTCCTGTCATTTTCCAGAGTAGCATGGAGAATGAATGGACATAGCATCATCAGCACCACCACTCTCTTCCACATTTCACAAACTGTGCACAACCCACTTCCTGTCATTTCCAGAGCAGAATGGAGAATGGATAGACATGGTATCATCAGCATCACCACTCTCTCTGGCACATTCTGCAATGCACAACTCACATTCTGTCATTTCCCGAGTAGAATGGAGAATGAATTGACATGGCATCATCAGCATCACCACTCTCTAGCACATCCCACAATGTGCAACTCACATCCTGTCATTTCCAGAGTAGAATGGAGAATGAATGGACATGGCATCATTAGCAACATTACTCTCTGGCACATTCCACAATGCACAACTCACATCCTGTCATTTCCAGAGTAGAATGGAGAATGAATTGACATAGCATCATCAGCATCACCACTCTCTAACATATTCCACAATGCACAACTCACAGACTGTCATTTACCCAGTAGAATAGAGAATTAATATGGTGTCATTAGCACCACCACTCTCTGGCATATTCCACAATGACAACTCACATACTGTCATTTCCAGAGAAGAATGGAGAATGAATTGACATGGTGTTATCAGCATTACTACTTTCTGGCATATTTCACAATGCACAACTCACAAACTGTTATTTCCAGATGCAAATGGAGAATGACCATGGTATCATTAGCATCACCCTCTCTCCCACATTCCACAATGCACAACTTACTTTCTGTCATTTCCAGAGTAGAATCAAGTAATATCAGTCAAACATTTTTCTACATTTGCTGGAATGACCATACTCTCACTTTCTATAATTTCCTCAGTCAGATCAGACCAATTAGTATATATTCAATTTTCATATATGCACTAATTCAGATGAAACATATCTCACCCAAAAGTGTGGAAACCATCTTGCCAGTCTTTCAGGATGCAGAATGTCCATGCTGTGTACAGGAAGTACAGATTGATGCAGCTTGTCTACATCCACTATTACCCTGATTATTGCATTAGCCTTTGTACAATATCCAACATCCAATGCTTACTGTTGAACTGCATATCTAATGCACAATGCTATATTTGTTTCTTGGGCAGTTACAAATAGCATTTGCAAAGCCTCCTCTTTCAGAGCTCCTGCTGTGTTTTCTAGCAACATGTCACATCCCTCTTTTGAGTTGTGCATCCCTTGTACCCATGTAAATTCTGTGAGCTCAATCATTTTATTGGAAAAGAGAATACTACCTCCAATTTGAACACTATATTTTGGTGCGTAGTTCAATTCACAGAGACGACCCCATACATTAGCTTTGTTGAAAACTCCATCCATCATCTCATATGCCTTTGCTACCTTCTCCTGGATTGGCAGCTTTCGAGCATCACCAGAGAGTTCACTCATGGCTACCGGCAACAATGCATCAAACTTGGTGAATAACACAATCACAGGCACTGGCCAAGCTGTGAGCTGGTAGAAATCAATCTTGCCAAAAATGAGCCCACCTTTGCTGGTATCACACTCATTAAAGAACATTTCCTCGGAGCGTTGGATTGCCCGATTCAATTTATCCATTGGGATACAGTACCTATACAAAGTAACAACTAGTCAATGATCACTAATACTTCTCACACAGTTCGAATTATTACCAGATGGCATGAATGCGTTTCTTGAGCACTGTCGTGTTTGCACGATCAGCAATGAACTCCTTGAGTTGTTGGAATTCATGTGCGGAACCAGCTTCGAAGCCCCGCGAGTCATGGAAGACGAAGTTGTCATTGCTCTGGAAGATCAACTCATTCTTGATGTTGTGTTCCCCACGCTAGCGTGTATTTGTGAACATTCGCGTCAAGTCCGAGTCCCAGTAGTTACAAGTGATACTTACCCCACTGGATCCCTCGACCTGTGTCAAATCAATCTGGTCGCACGTTTGGTCGGCCAGTCATCCAGATGTATCAAACTAGGCACGCACCTTGTTCCCCTCTCCATCAAAGACCTCCGGGCTTTCGGTCGTGTTACAGATCGCGCGGAGAATAGTCGTCTTGCCAGCGTTCGCCCGCCCAACGATCACGATCCTGAAGCGGCCGAATTTCTCTCGGATGTTTTCGAAACCGCCGGTCTGGTTTGCCTTTGAGTTCGAGTTTGAGTTCATATCTGGATTTTAAGCTTGAGCGTATTATCGAAGAAATTGTTGAATTGTAAGTGCGAGGGAGGAAGAAAGAAGTGCGCGGCACGTCGATCGAATCTTCAAATCTACTTCCGACGTCCGCTTCCAGTGGCAGGAGTCACACTAGTCACGATCGGGTGTCGGAGAGTGTGACCGTGACACCATTGGCTGGTCGAACAAAACCACTGCCAAGTACTTTCGGTTTATGACATTACAGCAATAGCACCGACCATAAAATCGTGCTGCTTCGTGCCGCGTCATTTGCGCGTTCAACGTTGTAAGGATCCCGGTCCGCCTATGCGCAGACCCGCTCTATGACGTGGACAGTCACATAACTTGAAGTAAGCCGATGGGCTGCGAAAGCAGCACATCTTTCCTGCTCTAGCTCTCTCTCAGAGTCTGTCTGACCTCGCGCTGTCCGTCCGTCGTACCGATCCTTTGCCGTCTACCGCCGTCTGTCGTCGATCCGTTGCGTTACCGCTCACCACCGTCGTCTCTTTGTCTTCAATATAGCAGATTCTCCTTTCATCAAGCCTCTCCCACTTGAACTCCCCCAGGCTTTGCCTTCTCTCTGGGTCACGCCGTGTCGCCCATCTACACCATCGTGCCGTATTTTTTGCACACTCGCCGAGATTCCACACAGGAATTGAAGTAGAAACATACTTCGAGTGGTAGCGGCCCGGGATGACCAGCCGCACGGCGGGAACTCTTAATGTGATGAACGCGCAACGAGTTCTTGATATGTTCTATGTTCTCTCAAATTCTGAGGAGAACACGCTAGTTCAATAACATCGTTTCCACCAGGCGAAAGGGTGGGCATAAGGAAACAGACATAAAACAGGTAGCAGCTCAAAGCACTCAATTGACATAGCATAACAAAAACAAGGGAAGCGAAACAAGGGCAAGAAGAAAATTTGATCAGTCATTAATGAAAAAAAAAGGTAACCAAGGGAGGAGCCTAAGTAGACGACCGTAGTAGAATGTAATCATTCGGGATGACGTCGAGAATCCGGGCGAGATAAAGCTAAAGGGCAGGCAGCCATCACCCAGAATCGTCCTGCTTGGCCTCACCGTCCTTGTCCATCTCATCGGTCGATATACCAAGGTGTGCTTGTTCCTTCCCCTTGATATCTTGCTTGACCTTTTCCGCAATCACCACGCGCGTCGTCGGTTCGCCGCCGCCGAGAGGACTGCTCTTGAACTTGCTTGGGCCTTTGGCGATGGGTGGGGGTCGTACCGCTGCTGCTGCCGCCGTGCTCGCGCTCCCGCTTGCGTTGGT
>JBBPPY010000059.1:0-45148 GCA_038092195.1 Leccinum barrowsii
TTATGTATGATTGTATGATTGTGACCGAAGAGTTTGATCAGACTTGGTTGATTGATTGTCGACTGATTGATTGCAACGACTCCAGAACTGTCTGCACTTCTAGTAGTGTGGGCTCGTCACATCAAACACATCAAACACTGGTACTGAGACGTTTGTTATCGCCACGTCATGGAGAACCCACACGCTGAGCGTCAGGCTGTACTGCTCGAACGAATTCTGAAAAACGCCGTAAGTCATTCACATTTCTGGTTATGCTTCAGTGTCTGACGGGCGTTCAACAAGTCCTCATGCACAGAGACGATTCTCGAGTTAAACCACTGCATCGAGGTGCATTGCGTTCGGGCTGTGTGTGATTCTTTCTCTGTGCTCACTTGATGATCAGGAGATACTCCGAGCCAACTCGTCCGTCAA
Organism: Leccinum barrowsii; assembly: GCA_038092195.1. Lineage (NCBI taxonomy): Eukaryota > Fungi > Basidiomycota > Agaricomycetes > Boletales > Boletaceae > Leccinum > Leccinum barrowsii. The sequence continues at coordinate 412 of JBBPPY010000059.1, forward strand.
GGTTGCGGCCGACTTGGCGACCAAGTACAGGAAGAACGTGCAGTATAACTTGGAGGCGACCAAGCAAGCGTTCGAATCCTGATTCAAGGCCTGAATGGTTCGCCAGACGGTGGTTGGGGTCAAAGCGTTCATGATGTGGACCATGTGGTCTGACCGTGCTTTAGATTGTGGTGGCCCTTTCGCAGCAACACTTTTTCGTCTGTCCGGTCCTCGGCGGAAGATTGTAGATTTTTTTCTCTCACTTGGTGTTATCAACGGGCAAGTTAATATCACAGCGCTCTTGGTGCGGTACGTTGTAATGGACTGAACAGAACGTTTTATATGGCGCATGCCGCGCGGTCAACGGTATTAGTTCGGCGCTCCGTCGAAGTACCTTCCTCTTTCGGACGATTGATTGTTCAAAAGGAGTTATTGTTCACTGGCAACTACCACGGTTTATTGTTCTGCTCGTACAATCCCCGAGAACATTAATGTGGAGTCTATATTTAATAGAGGTCCCCGGGCCCTCCGTCTCCATGGTGGACCCGCTACATTTTCCTAATCACTAATAATCTAAGTACCTTTCCGTTTTATTCAAAAGCGCTCGTCCTCGAAGTTCTGCCTATTTCCAAGTCCCTTCGTGCACAGTGATACGCTCTTAGACTAGCAACCCTAAGCTTCCGACTCATCCGACCGCGCTGGACGCGATGCATAATGCATTTCTCGTCATCCGCACAGTCTTTTTCGGTGAGTAAATTGACACAGAAGCTATCCGTTCTTTATGCTCAGGACTGATGGATATGAAGCGCTCCTCACATATTTCCATCTCATCATCCTTATGATCGCGTCATGGAACGTCGCCGCGGCAAAGTCTTCTGGATTGTCGGGTGTGTAGCTTCGATCTTGGATGGTATGATGTTCGTTCATCAGGTTTTCTCTCCAGCGCCGGGCGCGTCTGTATTCCTCCTCGTCAACTCCCTCTTCATATTTGTGCTGGTGCCCATGTGCGTGGCCCTCTCGCGTTCTGTCGCGACTGCACTGATGACGTATTTATTTATATATGCAGAGCTTATCTTGCTGAACACATCTGCGCGAGGGGGAGACCTGCTCATGTGAGAATCGAGTGTGCCTGGACAGCACTGATGAGCACCCTCCAGCTAGGTCAATTATTTCTCCGCCGTTCTGACCCTTGTGCTTGCTAACGTAGTGCTCCAGCTGCCAGCATCGACATGACAGTCGGGTCATCCATATATTGCCACACGAACCGTAAGTTCAGTCTCGGAACCAAAGTTAATCGCTTACCAATCGTGTCATGCCAGCGAAATGGGCGATGTGTGCATCAACTTCCTTGCTTGTCCAGCTCAGCTGGTTGGCTACACTCATCAGTGCGTCCCCGGTTCCGCGAACCTTAGGAGTTCCTGTCAAGACTGACAGATCTCTCTAGTCCTATCTTATTGTCTCACGCTGTGCGTCGCCGCCGCCACTCACGCAAAGTCCCTTCCGGATATTTGGACCACGCCCGTACCTCGTGTGCCGTGGTTCCGTCCGAGCGCTGAAGCTGAAGAACAAGCTCCGGTTGGCACCCCACAGCCACCCTTCCGCACGCCCGAGAAGACGTTGTCCACATGGAGCGGCGAGTCCTGTGCGGTCACCAAATACATTGCTGAGCGGTGGGAGAAGCTGTCACGCGCCGAGGGTCAATCTATGGCGTCTGGTCCGATCCTATTCACGCGGGGACGTCAGTCTATCGACGCCACTCGACCTGCTTGGGCGCGCCTGCAGAGTACTCGTCGTGGGATCGACCGCCCGTTTGCACATCCGTTGCCTAGGTGCAAGGGACCACCGCCACACGTGGCGTTGCCCCCGCTGCCGCCGGTGACACACTCAAGCACGGTGACGATGCCGGGGGAATCGCGTTTCGTGGAGGGAAGCATACGGCTGGAGACTTCGAGCACGCGTTCGGGTTCGACAGTCGCATCGCGAATGGCGAATGTATTTCCGCCAAGTGTTGCGGACCCGGATTCTCCTATCCCGCGTCCCAATGTGTCCGAGTGGGTGCGCGCGAACGCCGTTCACAGGGGGCTTGGTGATTCCATCGTTTAACCTGACAGGGCTGGGCCAAATCAGGGTATCTCAAGACTTTTGAGGGGTTTGGCTGTCGTAACGTACCGGAGGCTTTTTAGTTATTCTTGATCTGTATCGTTAGTCACTCCTTGTTAAGTAACGCACACGACCCGCAGCACTGATGAATTCAGAAGGAGGGGTAGAACACAGGTATATTGCATGACCGTTGAATAGTAATTATCCGCGAACATCTCCGGAGACATTTGCTCAGACTCATAACTCAGAGCCTTCGGAACCACCTGTTTCCAACCATACTACACGGGCCCGAAGTTTGCGATTTTCCTCGCGAGCTTTGGTGAGCGCTGCAGCGCTACCTTCGAGCTGCCTTTTAGTTTGTTCAAGTTCTTCGTAGATCTCTTCCTCGACTTCTCCCGCCCCAACCGCGATTCCTGGACGAGAAGCCGTTAGCCGCGGAATAATCAGGGAAGAAATGGACATTATTACCTCCGACAAGCTTGACAATCCGCCACAGACGGAGGATGACGAGCAAATGGACGAGTTCTCGTTCTTTGCCTTTGAGCACGAATTCGAGCACAAATGTAGTGATCACAATAATGGCATCAAAGAGATGCAAGGGAGAATACACGACGCCACTGAATGGAGTATAGAATTTGGGCCCGAAAGCCCAGAGGGCGAGGGGTATTTCGACCAGGAAGAATGTGGTGATGGCGAGAGATAAATTGCTGACGACCTCGAGCCAAAAGGGATCCTCCAAGGATCCTTCTGGTGAGCATTTGTCGGCGAGGAAATCATGCCCAATGTCTGCAATGACGCAGGCCACGTCAATGACGATCTTGAGTGGGGAAAAGGTGTTAATTCAGGGGGAGCACGAAGCGACTTCATATATGAGCGTACCAGCGTCAGGACGAAAGTATGTAAACCCCGGGATTCGAGGAAGGACGCGACGTTCTCGCGCCAGGTGCGGTTCGCTCTGGGCCTGGCATTGTCGAATGTGATTGGGAGCAAGGGCTGTTGTTCAGCAACGTCCTGATCAGACATGATGGTTATGGGTCAAGCCACACCACTGGGGGGGTGCCGCATTACAAGTGCTAACTTGAAGGAACGCCATACAATGGTCACGATCACGTGCCTCGAGAAGCGAATAACTTCTTCTGCTGCCAGCTTCTTCAATTGACCCTGCAAAATGGCCTCTTTTGTTCTCCGCATTGGCATCAAATCACACCCGCCGCTCTTCACCTCGGCACACACGCGAAACGTTCTCAGACAGCTCAAGGTAGTAGCCGTTCCACGACACACGCGACAGAGTCTGCTTTTATTCCTGACCGCGACCAGCATCACTAGTGGAATCTCGTCCTTAGGGTGGACAACCCCGTCCAGGCTCCACTGTGATGGCAAGTGCAGTGTAAGTATGCATAATCATGTCCCCTGAGTCCTGATAGCATCCAGCCCTCCCAGGCGGGACTCGAGCTGACGATTAGTACCGTTTGCGGCGTTTGCGCCGGCGCATTTGTCAAGAACAGTGCGCGCATAGTCGCCTTCTTCCTCGGCGGACTGTTTATCGTTCTCGAGGCAAGTCAGTCCCCGCCCTGACTGCGTCACCCCGGCTGAGTGGTACCGTACCGTACCCTCCAGTTCCTTGGTTCCGCCTCGCGCGTGGCGTATCGATTCGAGAACTTGTTCTATACGACTGACGCGTTCGGGAGGAGGAGACCGCCGACCGTGCAGTCAATATGGAAGTGGACCGTGAACTTTTTGACGGCTGATTTCCAATCGTTCGTGGAGGGCTTCAAGTTAGGACTCAGGTTTGGTTAGTGAAAGAATGAACTGTAATTTGACTCATGTGTATGATTTTTGTGACCCAACGTATGGGAAGAAAAGCACACCGGTTGTCTTGTCGACTAAGCTAGTCGACGTACGTATGAAGTGGATAGATCTTGTGACTAGTGCTGTACTAACTTGAAGGAACACCATACAATGGTCACGATCACGTGCCTCGAAAAGCGAATAACTTCTTCTGCCAGCATCTTTGACCCTGCAAAATGGCCTCTTTTGTCCTCCGCATTGGCATCAAATCACGCCCGCCGCTCTTCACCTCGGCACACACGCGAAACGTTCTCAGACAGCTCAAGGTAGTAGCCGTTCCACGACACACGCGACAGAGTCTACCTTTACTCCTAACCGCGACCGGCTTCGCTGGTGCTGCTCTTGGAATCTCGTCCCTAGCGTGGACACCCCCGTCCAGGCTCCACTGTGATGGCAAGTGTAGCGTATGTATAATCATGTCCCCTGAATCCTGACAGCATCCATCAAGACGCACAGCCCTCCCAGGCGGGACCCCCACTGCCCCCGCCTCCAAAATCTTCCGTAAACGCGCTCGAGCTGTCGTTTGGTACCGTTTGCGGTGTTTGCGCCGGCGTATTTGTCAAGAAGAGTGCGCGCATAGTCGCCTTCTTTCTCGGCGGACTGTTTGTCGTTCTACAGGCAAGTCAGTTCCCGCCCTGACCGCGTCACGCCGGCTGAGTGACACCGTTACCCCTGCAGTACCTTGGTTCCGCCTCGCTCGTCAAGGTGGACTGGGCGCGGATGGCGTCTCGATTCGAGAACTTGTTCTATACGACTGACGCGCTCGGGAAGAGGAGACCGCCGACTGTGCGGTCGATATGGAAGTGGATCGTGAACTTTTTGACGGCTGATTTCCAGCCGAGAGCGTCGTTCGTGGTGGGTTTCGCGTTAGGACTCAGGGTTGGTTAGTGAAAGAACAAACTGTAATTCGACTCATGTGTATGAGAAAAGTAAACCGGTTGTCTTGTCGACTGAGCTAGTCGACGTACGTATGAAGTGGATAGATCTTGTGACTCTTATCTAGGGACCTAATTACTTCCAAATGTAGAAGGAGAAAAATATTCACGGCTTCAAACCGCCCACATTTAAAACCATTGCCAGCGACCAACGTCATGGGCGGCCGACGGACAAAATACAGACAGGCCTCGCCCGTGCCCCTCCCCGATCCCGATTCCCGACCTTCACCCAAAAAGCTCGGAAAACGCAAGCTAAACGTCGAGCTCGAACGACCTGCATCCCGCGGGGCCGCAAAGCGTGCAAAGGTCAAAGGGGCTAAAAAGCTTGTGATCGAGGAGCCAGATGAATCGTCAGATACGCCTGCGTCGCTGGAGGCGTCCCCCGAGATCGATGCGTTGACGTCGGAACCGAACCAACTGTGGTCGTCGGAGGACGAGGACGAGGATTCCGGAGGGGAAGACGAGCATGTTACGATGGGAAACATGGAGAAGCTTTCTCGCGCGTTGGATGCCGAAGCGGCTCGTGAAGCCGAACTCGATATGGAGGAGCTGCAGAACGCCGGCTTGGCAGAAGAAGAAGAAGACGAGGATGAGGGTGGGGACGAGGACGAGGACGAGGGTGAACCATTCCACTTGCCAACTACCGAGGAGAGAGAAGAAGAAAAGAAGGGCGTGTCCGACGTGCAGGTCGTACAACGTCGAATGCGACATTGCATTAGAGTGCTCCGCAATTTTAAAAAACTTGCCGAGGAGGATAGGTCTGATGTTCTCTTGAATTGCCATATCCTGATGGGCTGAATTTTTATACAGACCACGATCGGAATACGTGGAGCAGCTGCTGTCTGATATCGCCAGTTATTATGGATACAATGATTTCTTAGCCGAAAAGCTGTTCCAGCTTTTCTCAGTAGCAGAGGTATGTTAGTCTTCTTTTCCCTCCTTGTAGTTTTTTTTTTCTCAGCCGAGGTAGGCTGTCGAGTTCTTTGAGGCGAACGAGGTTCCTCGGCCAGTTACTATTCGCACGAACACCCTCAAGACGCGCAGACGAGACTTGGCTCAAGCACTAGTCAACCGAGGTGTCAACCTTGAACCAATCGGAAAATGGACAAACGTCGGACTACAGGTATTCGAAAGTTCTGTGCCGATTGGTAAGGTGGTGGAATGCTTTGCATGTCCGTGTTTTTCACTCGAGTTTTTCAAGGTGCAACTCCCGAGTACCTCGCTGGACACTACATGCTTCAAGCAGCATCTTCGTTCCTTCCTGTCATCGCGCTCGGTCCGCAGCCCAATGAACGTGTCCTTGATATGGCCTCTGCGCCCGGGGGCAAGACGACTTATATCGCTGCTCTTTTGCAAAATACGGGCCAAGTTTTTGCCAACGATGCAAATAAGACTCGGACGAAGAGTCTTGCAGCGAACATCCATCGCATGGGCTGCAAGAACGTGACCGTTTGCTCATATGACGGACGGGAGTTTCCCAAAGTGATGGGTGGGTTCGACCGCGTTCTGTTGGACGCACCATGTAGCGGTACAGGGGTCATCAGCAAAGACCCGAGCGTCAAGATCAACAAGGTGGCGTCTACTCTGTCATTCATTTCATATACGTCATCTAAATCACATCCATCAGTCTGACCGCGACTTCCGACTGTTGGCCCATCTGCAGAAGCAACTGATCTTGTGTGCGATCGACAGTGTCTCTCCCGAGTCCAAGTCAGGTGGCTACGTGGTCTACTCGACTTGCTCCGTTATGGTGGACGAAAACGAGGCTGTTGTAAACTACGCTCTACGCAAGCGCCCGAACGTGAAACTGGTCGACACAGGCCTAGAATTCGGGCGTGAGGGATTCACAAAGTATCGCGGAAAGGTTTTCAACCCATCGCTGCGATTGACGCGCCGCTTCTACCCGCATGTACACAACATGGACGGCTTCTTTGTTGCCAAGTTCAAGGTGGAGAAGCGTAAAAAAGTGCCTGCAGGAGGCAAGGTCGTTGAGGAGCTCGGCGCGGAATTACCGGCCTCGGAAGAAGACATCCACTTCGATTCGGAAGAAGACCGGCCCTATATAGAAGGTTCGCACTGGTCACATTGGCGACTTTTTTTGCTGATTATCACATTTATTTCTTAGAGGGAAAACGAAGGCAAATGAAGGCAAAGGGTCTTCGGGTGCCACCACGCCACAAGGCCAAGTAGAGTTCAGGACAAGGTTATCATCGTCGGGGATATTTGTTTGCCCTGTACCCAAGAACTTCGGTACGGATCCTGTCTGTCCTGTTCGTAGATCTGGGTTATCTCGGATGATAACGAGTGTACGATGATGTTTGAACGGGCGTCGGCTCGCAGTCGTGTGGTGCTGCACGATGCCGAATGGAAGAAGTTGGAAGCGACATGACATGTGAATGGGCGATGATATTGCTCTTCGAAGTCATGGTTCTGGAGCAGTTAAAAGTGGCCGAATTATTACCGCCGGTTAACGCACGTATTCTTGACGGCGTGAAAGGTAGGCTCGGGGAAGGTGGGCCTGGAATTACTATAAGGCTCCGGAGGGACGGGCGTGTTTCAAGGAAAGAGCCGCTAAACGTGATTAATGACTGTGTGAGCAATGTACTCCGATGTGACGAAATCAGCGGAATTGCAGTGATATCCTCGGTGCTTTTCGCCGCACAATGATGGGACACTGTTCACGAGACGTGGTGAGCGTTACACTGCAGAACAATTGCTGGGCTCTCGGTTGCAGTATTGAATCACGGTCGCAATAAATACAACGCAACTTGGGCGCAACGGCAATGACCAGATGGGATGTCAGGTTGGACGATAACCATGACTACAACACACTGGATGTTCACACCTACTTATCTCTCCGGCCCTGCTGTCGTATTGTCTCCCAGTACAACGCAGGATAGAGAGTCGTGAGCCGCATCAGTGCGGTAAGGAAGACGGGCCCACCCTGACGAAAAAGGTGGCCCCCCAGGGCGTTGACTATTTCGTCCGTTGTCAGTCGCGTGTAGAGCAGACAGTCGCACGGGTATGGGTCAGTTCCAATCAGACGGGATATAATAATGGCTTGCGCCAGCCCATCACGACGAGGCGCAGAGGGGGGTCAGACATAGTATTGCCGTCATACGAGTAGCGCTGAGACACCTCTCCTGTCTGGCTGTCTTTGTTGACTTGGCGTAGGGGCGATGTGTGAACTATTTCCAAACTGTCGCGATCGGCAAATGGATGAATTGGACTAATGACGTGATCCGGTGATACTCTCCTTCCTCCAAAAAAGGTTGGGTTTGGCGATCTGCCACCGCACGGACCACCGCACTCGCCCGTTCCTCCCCCTCCATTGCCCTCCCGTCGTTCGAGTCTCCCAGAGAATATCGTTAACAACCCACCCGTTCTCTCACCACCACCAGGGGTCTCACGTCCCAAAAAGGAACAATACGCGGTGGCTTGACAGGTCGCTCAAAAAATTAGGTCAAGTGTTTTTGTTTGGCGCGTAAGCGGAGCCAAATAGGGATAAGAGAGGCGCGAATTTGTTCTTGTCCGTATCTCTTCCTCTCTCTCCTACTTCTCTCTAGTCAACGGCCTAGCGCCTCGTAGCACCATCTTCTCCCTCTCTTGTCATTTATAGTTCATTCATGTTCGTCTTCTATCTCCTCACTCTCTCCCGCACCCCTCTCACCTTTCTTTTCAGCTCACATTCGCATTTTTTCTTGCAATAATGTCTGCTACCGACGCCACCGTTGTTGTCCCCGCCGAGGAAGTCAAGGTTGTTGAGACCCCAGCGGTCGAGCCCACCCCCACTACGGACGCTCCCGCCCCAGAGCCTACTCCTGTCCCCGAGGAGGCTGCCCCCGCTCCGGTACGTTGACTCCCTCCTTGTCTGATAACGCCTCTCATTTTCATTTTCATTTTCTCCAGGAGGCACCCAAGGAAGAAGAAATCAAAGCCTCTGTCAGTATCTTTGGTGCCACTCGTGTCGCCTCCTAACCAACGACTTTTTTTTCTCTTTCTTTTAGGAACCCGCTGTTGAGGTCACTACTGATGCTCCCGCTGAGCCTGCCACTGAGGCCACTGCCGCGGAGCCCGCCAAGGAAGAATCGAAGACGGTATGCGTTTCATTGCTATAGCATGCGTGGCAACCTTGTAACAACTGTCGTTAGGATGCGCCTGCCGACGCCAAGAAGGAGGACAGGCCAAAGAGTCCCAGCATCCTGGCCAAGCTCCTCGCTCCCTTCAAGGGGGTAAAGGCTCCTAAGAGTCCTAAAAAGGAGAAGAAGAAGGTTGAAGTGAGTAACTCGACATTGATCTGATGGCTTTTGTGACACTTTCCCAGGCTGAACTCGCGACTGAGCCCGCCCCTCCGGCCGAGGCTTCGTCTGCCGAAGCAAAACCTGAGGAAGTCGCCGTAGAGGAAGCTCCCGCCGACCCTGCAGCTGAGCCCGTCAAGGAGACTGAGACTACTCCCGCTGCTGTTCCCGAGGAAACACCTGCTGCTCCGGCGGAACCTGCAGCTGAGCCTACTCCGGCTGAGGTTCCAGCTGCAGAGCCTGTCAAGGCAGAAAAGGTATGATAATTTCAATGTCCGTTGTCTTATCTTTCTGACTTGCCTCAGGTTCCAGAGAAGAAGGATCAGAAAGCCCTCAAAGTCGGTCGCCGGATATCAGCGCGTGTGGGCGACTTGTTCAAGAGCAGGAAGCCGGAAGTCAATGCGCCTGCAAAGGTCGACGAGAACCCACCTGTCATTGATGAGCCCACCCCTCTTCCCCCGTTGGAGCACCCCGCCACGGACGAGGCTGGTGTCCCTGTCGCCCCCGCGCAGCCACCTGCTGAGGAACCGGCTCCTGCCGTCACCACCGCCCCCGTCATCGCTGCCGCTGCATAAACGACTTTAAAGCTGGTGGTGTTTATGATCGACACGAGCTTCAATCTGTTGCTTTTCTGTTTCGGGAGTCACTTGCGGATGATTTACACTATCAGTGACTGCGGAATCCTTCCCTTCTGTTTATGGCTTGTCTTTCCTTTATTACCCTACTCGTTGGATGTGGCTTTTCTTTGGTTGACGACGACTCCCCCCCTCATCATCATGACTACCGCGATTCGTGTTTTCACTGGCTAATGTCGATTCATCTAATTGATACCCTTACTTTGCACACGGTGGTGGATCGCGCTTGCATGTCAAATAAGTGCTTCATAATCGAAATTCAGAGGCATCCCGAAAACGGTGAACGAGTGATCTTTACTTGAGAGATATATGACTCGACCTGTACAAATTCGTTATCTTCAACATAACTCCTTGTGTTACCTTGTTCCTGCCAGACACGGATGGCTCCAAAGTCTTCTACTAACGTAAAGGAGAGGTTAGTCGATGAGGAAGAGGTCCTTCAAGCCGTAGTACTCGCAGACAGCTTCAACAAACGATTCGCTCCGCTCACTCGACACAAGCCAAGGGCAAGTCACATTTCGGGGTCATTCATGGCATCGGCCTGACTTGTTAATCGCCACTACCAGTGTCTGCTGCCCATCTGTAATGCACCACTTCTCGACTGGACTTTTGAAAACCTTGCCCTGGCCGGTGTGCAGGAGATCTTTGTCATATGTCGTTCTCATGCCGAGCTCGTCAAGGATGCGATAAAGTTTGCACGATCTCACCCTTCCTCTGGCTCTGTTACTCATGTTCACCGAACAGACAATCCAAATGGTCTAAGCCCAGCTCTGGCTTGAAGATTGTCCCGATCGTCACTGCCAAGGAGACGTTTTCTCCTGGAGATGCCATGCGAGACATCTATACGCATGGGATCATTACGTCCGACTTTGTCCTCGTTACGGGCGATCTCGTCAGCAACATCCGGATAGACGAGGTCGTTCGCGTTCACAAGGAGCGCCGGAAGACGAACAAGGACGCCATCATGACGATGGTCGTGAAAGAGAGTGGCGCCCACCATCGCACCCGGTGTGTCTCTTCGACAGGTCTCGCTTTCTCGCTGACGTTCATGGGTGTTCAGATCAAAGGGCAACTCCTCCGTCTTCGTGCTGGACCCGAAAACGTCAGAGTGCTTGCATTACGAGCCCGTCACTGGCTATCCGCCCAAGAAGTACGCCATTATCCCACGCGAGATCCTCGCTGAGCATCCTGAGGTGGACGTTCGGAACGACCTCATTGATTGTTCGATCGATGTATGCTCCGTCGAGGTGCGTGCATTTGCAGAGCCTTTCCCTGGCGTGACTGATTCGACCGTGCCCGTGGCCAGGTCCCATCGCTGTTCCAAGACAACTTTGACTACGCGGACATTCGGAGAGACTTTGTGCATGGCATTCTTACGTCCGACTTACTTATGAAGAGTATCCATTGTTACATCGCCAAGGATGGGTATGCGGCCCGCGTCAAGGATACCAAGAGCTACGATTCTGTCAGGTGGGTTGTCATCTTCTTCATTGTCCCGGATCTGAATGGACACCACTTTTTTTTTCTTTAGCAAAGACATTCTATCCAGATGGACGTTCCCACTCGTTCCAGACGACAATCATCCAAGCGGACATACATACGAACATCTTCGTGGGAACAAGTATATCGCAGCGGACGGCTCCGTCGTACTCTCCAGGTAAACACACGTTGCGAGCCCTCCTCTCCACGTTCACGTTCGCTCAACTCGCGACACATTCGATAGGACATGCAAGATCGGCAACCAAACACTCATTGGATCGAATAGCCAGATTGCGGACAACGCACAGATCGTCGCCTCCGTGCTCGGGCCACGTTGTGTCATCGGGGCGGGTTCGGTCGTTCGCAACTCGTATCTCTTTGATGGCGTCGTCGTCGGCCCGAATTGCGTGATCGAGCGTAGTATCGTTGGGGCTGGCGTCCAGATCAAGGAGAGGAGTTGGGTCGAGCGAGGGTGTCTGATTGCCGACAAGGTCACTATCGGGCCCCAGGCCAGATTAGAGCCGTTTCAGAAATTGCTCAGGAAATGTCAAGATGACGAGGAAGATGAAGACGATGAAGACGAAGACGAAGATGATGCTGAAGACGATGAAGAGGAGGAAGAAGAAGAAGAAAACGATGGTGACGATGAGGAGGACGAGAGCGCAGAAGAGGAGGACTCAGACTACGAGGACATAGATGCTGGTAAGCAGGAGGTTCAAGTGAGTTCGTTTTGGCTCTCATGTCTCGTTTCAGATCAGGACGCTGTTGCTCTCGAGAAACTTGGATTGGAATCCAATGCAATCATATGGCCTCAACCAAAGGTTGACGAAGACGAGGATATCAACGAGGTTGAGCACCCTGATAACCAACGACTCATGCGTATCGGTATGCCCTATCTCCTGGTCATCCAGGATGCAAATATGCTGACTATATGTGACGGTCAGGCGATACTGTTTCTGACCTCGAATTGTCGGATCCAGGCTCAGTCACGTCATCTGAAGCAGATTCCGAATCCGAGTCAGACTCTGATGACGACGATCGACTCGGAGGTTCAAGTCTGGCATCTTCCTCGACGTCTCTTCCTTTGAGCGCCCCCTCCAACCTCGTCGCTCAAGCCGACTCGGCCGCACTGTCCGAGTTCCAGCACGAGGTCACACTGTCCTTGGACCGTGCGTTTGCAGAGGGGCACTCTGTTGATAATGCGGCCGTTGAGTTGAAGACGCTCAGAATGGCGAGCAATGTTCCTCTCCGGATGGTCAGGGAAGCTGTGGTGGCGGCTATCGTCAGTCGGATCAACATAGTCGAGGGTGGTGGACTACCACAGCGGCAAGAAATTACCGCCATGATCAGCAGATGGGGTAATCTGATTGATAAGATTGGGGGCGTCGATGCGGTGGAGACCATTGAAATCTTGCAGGTAAGGAATCATGATCATGATTGATTGGCAAACGCATTTCCTCACTCTTACTCTTGCTGACTGATATTCACTCGTCTCGTCTCGTAGGAGTATTGTGCCTCATCGGAGCGGCTACCTCTATTCGGTCAGATTCTTGCAGCGCTGTATCAGGATGACATCGTAGAGGAAGACGACATCCGAAACTGGCACAAGAAACCAAGTGCACAAGCCGAAGGGGTAAAGTCTCCAGTCTCTCAAGAGAACTTGAAGAAATGCTGGACGGTGGGAGCTCATATGATTAAACAATTCGATGAGCAGGAGAGCGAGGATGATGACAAAGAGGATGACAAAGATGAAGAGGAAAAAGCTGCCAAGCCTGCTATTCCTGTGTCCCAACAGCCCAATACCGTGGACGTCACCCCGGCAGCAACTCCTGAAGATGAGGAGGATGACGAATCAGAATCAGAGGAAGAGGAGGAAGAGGAAGAGGAAGAGGACGATCAAGAGGAAGAGGACGAATCAGGGGAAGAGGAAGCTAATAAGCAGTAGACTCGCATGTGATTTATATACACGACATTCAGGTACGTTAGAGGTTCATGTCTGTTTGAGAATGTCTCGATCATTCTTTCGTGAAGTACGACTACAGTATCAACACGAGGGGTCAATGGGGTCGTTGTCTCAGTGTTTCAAGATGAGGTAGAGCGCTATCGAAGAGTTTTGAGTCAAAGAATGTGAAAGATTGTATGAATATCCTAACCATGAATGGTACCAGGGCTTGAGCAGAAAAGTACGTTAGAGGGTGTGCTCCTACTGGAGAATCTCATACTCACATCCAACCGAGACACCATAGACAGACATTGATGAGCTATCGAACAACGTAGCGAGGATGAGTCATCGAGGGAACGGAGTATGGGACGGCCGTTACGTACGAGATCAATGCCACATCCCCTGTCAAGGAAGACGCACAAAGGGGGTAAAATGAAGGCCAAACTTTACGACATGCTTGAGCCAGACTCATATGCACTTTTCTCCGCACTTACATGATCTAGGACACAGATCTCAGGGTCGGGGGTAACGGGAACGAGGCGGAACTGACTGACCTTGCAAATGTCTGCTGCGGTTCGTGCCATTACGATGTGAAGGTGGTGTAGAAGAAAGAGACAAGTCCGCCCGCCTGGCAAGCGGCCTGTGAATTTATACGAATTCCTGCACGGCTTTGACTTGGCTTTGACGTCATGGCAGGGAGTCGAGATTCAACCCTTACGTAATTTACGCAGTACTCCATCATGGTGGTCGATTATCAAGACATCTCATACGTTCCCTCTGCACCGCCCAACGCGTTCCAGACTTTTGACATTTATATACCGAAACACCTGCTGGACGAGAAACGGGATTTCTTTCTCCTTTGTTTCATCCACGGAGGAGCATGGAGAACGTGAGGCGATTCATCTCTTCTCGGTTCGTATTGAATTTCGCAAAATGTGACGATAGGGGAGATAAATCCGATCATTCCGCCCTCGCACGGAACCTCGCCGCGTCCACTGGTTGCCCAGTCGCCGTTCCCGATTATCGGCTCACGCCGAAGGAACCCACGGACGAGCGTTACCTTCACCACCCCGCCCACGCAGAGGATACCCTCCGGTTCCTCGAGTTCGTTCTCACGTGGTATCGGGAGAATGGCGGCCGCTTGCCTCAGAGACCCAGCAAGGTCTTTCTGATCGGCCATAGCTGCTCTGCGCACATGTTATGTACTATCTTCTTGCGCATGCCGTTACAGGGCGGATCAGAGTGCGTTTGCGTTTGTCCGTCTGATGACCTCGTTGGGTCTACGGCGGCCATTATCATGTCGGAGGGCATATATGACATCGATCTGTTGCTTTCGAGTTTCCCGGTGTACAGAACCTGGTTCATCGAAAACACATTCGGAAGAAGAGACTCTTTCGAGCAAGTATCCGCACTCAAAGCGACCGTTGATCCGAGGGGCCGGCACATACATTGGTTGATTATACATTCCAAAGCGGACACCTTGGTAGATGGATTTCAGAGCCAGGAAATGTACAATTTTCTCAAGGAAAAGTTGTGTCTGGTTTCCAGGTCGTTCGATCAGTTGAATGAAGAACATGATGCTATCCTTGATTGTCCCAACTACATGGAGATAATACGCAGTAATATCCAGGATGTCGTAGACCACTAGTCTAGCAAGGGAAATATACGTGCGAACGAAGGCATCGCCTTGTATTAATTATTCGCCTTTACCAAAGACTGAAACCCTGCTTCTAGCGCCAAGGCCGCTCGCTCGCAGTCCAACTTGGTGTTGTATAGTGGGACAGGTGCTAGCCGGATAACGTCGGGCTGCCTCTCGTCCCCCACGACACCCTTCGAAAGCATATAATTAAATACCTGTTGCATAATGCCAGACCCAGCAGGCAAGAAGAGTAGAGACAGCTGGGCTCCCCTCGACTCTGCTGCATGGGGGGTGATGATCGTGAATGCAGGCCGTGGTTCGTGGGTCCGTGATCCTGAACCCTCGGACGGGTATTGTTCAGCAAGCGAGTGGGCTGCGACATAAAATGCAGATTTGACGAGAAGCGACTCCAAATAGTCGGTCAGCAACACCGACCGCTCGCGCACGGCTTCCATCATGCCGACCTGTTCGAATATCTGTAAACTGCCGAGCAATGAAGCTATCGCCAACACCGATGGATTAGATTGCTGGTATCCCTGAGCACCAGGTGTGGCAGAGAATTCGGGGGGCATCAAAAATCGTGTGGCCGGATCATGTCCCCACCACCCTGCGTACCTACGACTCCAGTCCAGTAACCGTATAACCTGAACGGATAACGAGATGCTTACTGTGGCGCCATAATGCGTTCCCACTTGCCGTGGACAAAAAGACCGCCGATGCCACCAGGTCCCGAATTGAGATATTTGTATGAACACCATACCGCGAAATCGACGTCCCAATCATGTAGGGACATGGGAATGTTTCCGATTGCATGGGCGAGGTTCCAGCCACAGATACAACCCTTGAGATGAAATTTATCAGCGTCCAAATTATTATTCTCGCGAGACGGCGACGGAAACGACCGAGACTCGATGTGACCGTCGGGGTTCGAGCTAGGGACCTATACGTAAAAGCACGCAATGGGTTCGTAAACTCACTTGTGCCTTCGCGGCATGCGTGATTGTTTTCATGGGAAACCACTGTCCAGTGTAATACTGCACGCCGCTGAAGATCACAAGGGCGATAGACGAGCCCTCCCTAGTGATCGTGTCGAGTATATCCGATTCGCGAAGGGTGAATTCGCCATGGCGGGAAAATATCTCGATGATCGCTTCAGCCGGGTCATATCCATGCAGGCGGACTTGCGAGGCGAATGCATACTGAAAACGTGGGCAGAATGCGTTGAGTTGCCTGGTATGAATAAAGAAACAACATGCACTTGCTTGATCCGAGGGGAAGGCCTTGCCTTCGCAGAGAATCTTGAAGCGAGTAGGGGTAGGCTTGTAGAATGCTGACATCATGAGATGCAGATTCGCAGTCAACGTCCCCATACAAGCAACTTCTTTCTCTTGAGCACCTAAGAATGTAGATGTAAATACTCGAATAACTGACGTGAGCAGTATTTCTGGGAGGTATACTCGCCGACTAGTTGAGCAAGCAGAGGGGTGACCGTATCTGCAATATTCATCCACTCGCGACCATGTGGATGTTTGAAATGGCCTTCTACGGCCCTAGGAATGCGTTTGCAGGGCAGATAAGCTTGGGCAACCAATATCCTCTGTGGGTAGCTCACCTGGTTCCCCATACGTGGAGCTCTTCTTCGATGAGAGCCTTTGAGCCTTTAGCTAATAGGCCCAAAGAGTTACCACAGAGGTATGCACATCGATGACCGCCTGAATGGCACGAGGAAAGTGGGTGAGTGTGAATGCCATGTGTAAGAACGGGTAATCGCCACCATTAGAGTCGGAAGGTTGGTTGCTGGATTCACTGTTCGTCGGGATGAAAAACTGGTCGCCGCCGAGTGCGACGGTGAGGCCTTTGCGGTCAGTCAAAGACATGCTCAGGGACTGGCGCGTGGGATCTGGCCCAAGCATTACTCAAGGCCCGTAATAATCACGTATCAGATCAGCCCGCGCCTTACCACATCGGGCAGGTTGATTATGACACCCGACCGTACGTCTCGTAACGGTCCTTCCAGCCCCTTCCACTGCCAGTTGAAGCGAGGTCAAGTCTCCTACTGTTAACAACCATGAGCCAAGATCCGAGTCAGCAACACAAGGCGCGTACGGCGGTTGTGGTCGGTGCGGGACCCGTGGGCTGTCTCGCTGCAATATCCCTGGCCAAGCTGGGATGGAATGTTGACATCTATGAAGCAAGGCCGGGTAAGCTGTTGATTTGTGTCCTATTAGCTACAAATAAGTTCCAACTCTTACAGATTTACGGCTTCCCTCTTCGAAGGCCGCCGCGCAGCAGCGCTCGATTAACCTCGCAATATCATCTCGTGGAATCACCGCTCTACAAGCCATTGATCCAGCTCTTACAGCCCGATTCGCACAATTCGCAATACCGATGCGCGGCCGAATGATTCACGACGTTCACGGAAATCAGCAAAGCCAACAGTATGATAAGCACGGACAGGTGGGTTAGATTCCCGCGTGTCTGTCCGCCGTACCACACTACTAATGGATGTCTTTCGACGCCTTCTTCGTGCAGTGCATCAATTCCATAGACCGTGCCCTTCTCAACGAAAGTTTACTCGAAGCGGCATCCGCTGTCTCAAACATCCGTTTATTCTTCAATCACAAAGTTCTTTCCATCAACTTCGACAATAGAACTATGAATATCCGTGACACAGAATCAGTGACAGATGTCCAAGCAACTTTTCACCTGTGCATAGGTGCAGACGGTAGTTACTCGATTGTTCGCCGTCAATTAATGAGGGTTGTACGGTGCGCCTGCCTGTTTGTTGGATCGAGTTCGACGATGTTGACTCGAGGCATGCAGAATGAATTTCCAGCAAGAATATATTCCACACGAATATATTGAACTTAAAATGCCGGCAGGCTGTGACGAGTATGGTCAGCCTGTATTCTTGCTTGATCCGAATCACCTCCACATTTGGCCTCGCCATTCATTCATGCTCATCGCACTCCCAAACAAAGTTAGGGCCCATCATCCCTATTTTCCCACTTTCCGGCTCACGCCGTTTCTTTCAAGGACAAGTCATTCACATGCACGCTGTTCGCACCCACCGCCGAGTTCGATCGTTTGATTGGTCGGGAAGCGATCTTATCATGGTTCAGGACATACTTCGCGGATGCCCTCCTGCTTCTTGAAGAAGCCAAGTTACTTCACGATTTTGCCGAGAATCCCCGAAGTCCACTCATAAGTATCAAGGTGCGCTTTCCTTGAGCATGTTCGATGGTCAAGAACCACTGGGATCTAATTCCATTAGGCAAAGCCGTATCATTACAAGGATCGGTGTGTCATATTGGGCGACGCTGCACATTCTATGGTGCCCTTTTATGGACAAGGTCTCAACTGCGGTCTGGAGGATGTTAGGGTCTTGAGGGCACTGCTTCTGCAAGAGGGCGTGGCTCCTTACACCCCACCATCCCAATCAGGTGATGAATTCACGGACACGAGGCTGTTCAATGCTCTGTCCAAGTACACTGAAACAAGGCACGGGGATCTTGTCGCTATTTACGAACTCGCTATGGACAATTAGCAAGTCCTTCCATCAATCGTCGCTATGGGCCTCCACTTATTGTTCACTGTTGCAGTATCGAAATGCGGCATTCCGTGACGACGCCGATGTACCTCTTCAAGAAGGCACTTGATAATTTGTTGTACACGATCACATTCAACAAGGACGCCTTGGTTTCGATCACACGGTCATTGGCTACTATCCCGTTCCCATCTCCCAATCCTCACGGATGGCTCCCGCTCTACACAATGGTTACCTTCCGTCCAGACGTTAGTTACGCGACGGCTCGGAAAAAGGCAGCGAGGCAGTCTGCTATCCTCACTTTCGTTGGACGCCTAGGAACTGTTGTCGTTGGTGCTACGGGGCTCTATGTTGCTCTTCACGCCTTTCGTTGGCTGCGGGGACGATGACAGGTCTTCTTTACGTGTCAAGCTTGAGGGCCCCGTGGCTCCTGATCGTTTAGTCTACGGCGAAATGACGGGGATATTTTACCATGAATAATGGGTGCAATCCTAAATTTTCCCCCGCCGTGATCCAGGGCACTGAACGGTGATTAATTTGGGACGGTCTTACATGAGGATCTCGCAGAGCTTAGTGGTGACACATGTTTCCGGGAAAGTATCTAGATGTTGACTATCGACAACAACCCTTCACAGGGAATAAAAATAAGTAAGGCATGTGAGTAAGGTTGGTCGGAACCCATCAGGTCGCAAGAAAGCCCATGGAATGTGCGATTATATGGTCTATGTAGCCTTACCTAGTAAAAACACAGAAAGCAAAGTCAATGGCCGTGCTTTGTCGTAGGGATCTGGTATACAAGAAAGCAAGAAATGCAACATAATCGAAAGCAGCGGTAGATGCAAAGGAACGAAAAGGGAGCGTGACCTAAACCTTCTTCGGTGGCCGGCCCCGTTTCTTCTTTGTACTCGTTTCACCCAAACCATCGGCAGTGGCAGGAACGGACGTGACCGCTGCAGTAACTTCTTGTGCTCTTTGGTCCTTGCGCGGCCGGCCACGTTTCCGCTTCGCAGGCGGCTCCTCAGCACCTGAATCGTCCTGTTTCTTTTCCTGTAGAGGAAATCGGTCAGTCGGGAATCAGGAACAGGGGAAAGCAGCAAGATATACTTTTGGTGGTCTCCCCCGTTTCTTCTTCGTAGGCACTACCACTTCTGATGGTCCGGCAGTGGCAGACGCACTGGCCCCTGATTTCTTGTTTTTGCTGCCTTTGGGGCGACCGCGCCCCCTTTTGGTAGGTTGTGCGTCTTTGTTTGCTGCACCTGCAAGACAAGAGACGCATAAATTTCGCAAAAAATGAGGAACGCGCAGATGGGAGAGATGGTGAGTAGGGGAGACAGACGAGAGCTCACTGTCTGGGTCCTCTGTATTCGGCTGATCGTTTTCCTCGATATCATCGTCGTATCTGTCGGCTGAGTCGTCTTGGTGTGGTGAGGCGGACATTGTGAGGGCGGGTAGAACGGAGATCACGGGGGCTTGACGACGACAAGTCGCAGGCGGAGGACGTCCGCGTCGAGGAGAGAAGAAAAGCGGGGAAAGGGTGAAGCCCTCGTTTTAACGGAATATTATCCCCCCCCTACCGAATATAGTTGGGACGTGTATTGCAATTGTTTCCCTCGCGTGGAATTCTGACCAAAACTAGGATTTATTATTATCGTTGAGCAATCTGCCTGTTCGTAGATTCTGACCCCTGATATTCGGGGGGATACGGTACGTAAATGGGCTGCCGAAGCACGCTCGAAATTCATTTTCTCTCGCTTTTGCATCGCTCTCAGCCAGATTGCCCCCGCCCGAATCTGACAGCGACGCGAGGACCTGATCAACGCTGGTCCGACCCTACAGCCAACCTCATAACAAAAAAAAATCCACTCAAACGAACGACGACCCTCGAATGCACACAATTCGCCATCAAGCAGCCGCCGATCGGCGATTGGGGGTTGCATGGTCTCCTCGCGAAAACCTTGACTGAGGAAACAAGCGGTCAGATGGATAATCAGCAATCCTATGCATTTTTATTTTTATTTTTTATTTTTTCTTGTTGCTCGTTACTGCCGCACCGCAACACGGCGGGCCGCGGAGTCGCTGCCTGTTCATGGGTTCAGTCGGCGATATAATTAGCCAGCTTTCCACGGCACGAGAGAGCAGACGTGGAATGATCGCAACTTGCTCCCCTTCCGAATGAAACCCTCAACACTCGCTGCCCTCCTCATTTCCCCCATCGCCCTTGGGAGAGCGCGACTACTATACACGGGCCCTGAAGATATTTATGCGTTTCCAAAATATCGTGTCGCTTTTCTCAACGAATTTCCCATTCTAAATGAGACAGCGCAACGCTGGATCCAATATGGCTTGCGTGGTGGCGAGGAGGAGTTCCTAGGCGAATCATGGAACTCACACACTTGGTTCTCCCAGGAAGGCATGAAGGAAATAGGTAGTTCTGAGTCTGGAACCCTCAACAATGCGCCTGATGTCTGTACGTTCGACGTGTACAATTACTTGCCCACCGAACTGACGTGACGGCGGCGCAGTACAGTCCGACGCTTCCGACTTTTCTCTCCAACACATGAAAATTGGTCCGGATAACCAGTTCCTTTGCCTTATTCCTCCCCCGCGCGAACCCACCAGTGTAGCGGAAGACTTTGATGGTGACGCGACGCTTCGGAACAGCTGGGCGCTGCTTCAACCCTTGTCCGGAAAATGCCTTTACGTGCGATCCTCGTATCTCAAGACATCGTCGGAATCTGATTTTACCCATTAGCATCGACAAACGTGGTTTACGTACTCTTATTGTCACAACCAGGAAATTAGACAATTTAAAGAGCTCACTCCCACACAACAACCCACAGGTAAGGCATGTTTTGATTTATGACTAAAGTCCCTCAAATATCACCATTTAATCAGGGCCACATGAACCCGTTGAGGATCCCCAGGTGAGATTCCGTGATTGTTTTTGAAAATACATCCTAATATTTGTGCAGTGGGAATCATTTACGCTGGGTCGCTCCCCGGTCGCATCAGACGGTAGTGCGGATGTGGTCGTAGCTGATCAACTTGCTCATGCTGCAAATTTGGAGGTTGCACATGGTCCAGGTGCGCGTTACCTTGTGCAGCGGTGGGGTGACGGCACATTTTGTGATAAAACTGGGAAACCTCGTGAGGTCGAAGTACAGGCAAGTTGGCTCGATCCATTGCTTGCAAATTGTTTAATGAACGGCTATCTGACAGTTTCATTGTTCGATGACGATGACCGACTCTATCCTGCTCGTTCGGGAAGCGAAGATTTGTTCTTATGTACTCGTGGTGCAAACGCCACGTTTATGTGGCGAACCTGGCTTCAGATCCCGCCTGGAGACTCGCGACGAGTCCGTGGTCCGCTGTCGGCAAATTATTGCTCCAACTTCGGACCAGGTATCTTCTTCCGAGTCGACACAGCTTGAACAGAGACAAACAACCGAGCAAGAGAATCTCAATGAATCTGACTCCCCCCTCCATCTTCTCAACCGCGGATCCCGTTTCGTCATACCCTCGCCAGCACTATTGCAAAACTCGTTAGGATCAGGCTCACCTGGTAAAGGTGACGGTCAATGGGATGACTTCTGGAAACGGGCTATAGATGCCTTGATGAATTCGCCTGAACTCCAAGGACTCGGTTTCGGTAACAACCAACAAGTCATCTTTGACCGTGGTGAAAATGGCGAAATAGTCATCGAGATTCTGGAGGAGATACCAATGGATGGCAATGACGAAGGAGTGGTACAGGATGATGCGACTCCTGAAGAGTATGCACGTTTAACGGAAGTGTTGCGTAACGCACTACTCGATATGAAACGTGAGGAAGAGGACATGATGAGGGAAAGCGATCAAGATTGGGAAGAAGAGGAAGCGGATGGGCCCCAGTACACGAGAGACGAGTTGTGATGTGGGTTAACTTCACTGTCCGGTTCGTCTTGACGATCTGAATGCTATCTATATGTGTATATAATCCCGTCCAGACCTTGAGGAGAAATGACCCGGCTTTCGAGGAGGGAAATACCAATGACAACGATTCATTCATAGTTGGCTGCACCACCGAACCAGCACGCCAATGCGGCGTCTTTTCTTGGACCAGCGGCCAGTCCTAATTCCCGTGTAAGCCGCATCATCAACTGATGAGATTTTCCGCAGCCTTGAAACTGAAATATAACGAAATAATGTCGTGTGCATGATATAACTAGCGGTTTTGCGCCTGAACTAGTTCCGCCCTCCACCGCGTGTTCGGACACAGGATGGCGCAGAAGAAGCAAATCAAGAGCCAACAGTCAACACCAGACCGCACCCTTTTACCTGGCATGATGCATGGAAGCGCCAACTCATCGGATTTGTAGGGTTTCCAACGTCCGTTCACACGTTGGCCTCATCCCATCTTCCGACATTTCGGAACGCAATGCAAATATATCACAGTGTCACAGTATGGCACGGAAGAATGTCAAGTTCGTCCACCTCTGGAATTTTGCTATGCTTCTGTGGCGGCTCAGGGGTTCGTCTTATTATCGATAATCACCCGCGCTTATCATCCACTGCTTGCGGTTGCTGAGATCCCTTGCCGACCTCCCAATCCTCCGTCCAGTGTCTTCCATTTGAGTTCTCATGGATCGTGCATTATTGAGAAAGCATTTCTTCAGCCTCACCTTTTACTGGCGTGAGTGCAGCATATTCCTATGACCAATTTACTTTCTTTTATTGCCGACAGCCACTAATCCCGTTCATTTTCTTTGCAGCTTGGTCCGTCGTCCATCCGATTCATAACCAGGTCTTCATTCTAACGTCATGCTGCATGTATGGAGGATTCTACGTTCCGCCTGCTTGTGGCGCCGACGTGCCATAATCGAATTGAATATTAGATCCAAGTATTTGGGAGGAGGTGTCATGGTCTACTTTTGTCACCTGCTTTCCTTTTGTCCGCGCAGCCCTAACTGATTTTCCCTGAAGCACCATATAGATAGTAGCTGGATTCCTCCCACAGCACAACGCAGTTTTTTGTTTTGTTTTGTTTCAAGGCTATTGCGCCACTGCATCACTACAGGTCATTTACCTCCTGAATTTCACCCCATTTTCTCTCACGTTTTGGCGTGCTGTGGACTGCCTCACGCGAGCCCGCGATGACCGTCCATCGTTGAAGAAGTAGTTCAGATAAGGTTTTATTGCCCGATTATTTATTTAATGGTGGCGAATCAGCGCTCAACATGGGCTTCTGACCGTTTTTTTCCTTCTTTTTTCTTCTTTTTTTTTTTTTTTCCATGCTGGTTTGGTGTGAAACGTTCGCCCATCCATCTGATTTCTACAATTGGATTGTCAATTTACTGACAGCCTGGGACGTTTTTCGTCTTGAATGAACGAGGTCGGACACGGGCGAGTTGGCAGACACTTGGTGGTTCTCTCGTGTTTGATCGATCGCTCTGCCGGCAGGGCTACTCGAAACTCACGTGCAGCGACACGACTGGCAAGGGGTTCTTCCCTTTTGATGTCGAGCAGCGATCCAGTTGTCCATTTCTTATGGACGGCTTTATACCGTGGGAGCCAGATTGCCCGCGAGTCCTCGTCTAGTCAGTCTGACTGCATTTTCCGCATGTTTTCTTAGGCATGTTCATGTATGTTTTTTCTCAACCCTTGCAGGATACCTCTAAATTAATCAAGCAACAAGGGGCCAGGGACGGTTCATTGAAGAAATTCTCAGACTAGTTCTGGGCGCCCCGTCGGGGTGCGCATGGCGCATGGTCGATGATTCGCGATTCATCCTAACGGAAATTACATAAAAGAAAAAGATCACAGAAAGGATGCGTTGTTTCGGCGCTGAAATGATCCCACTCGAGTCGTTCAGAGTCTGTCATTTCGCGTCTGGGATGACAGTGAGAAAATCGCTGCGAACGTGGTTCGAAGCACATGGCGGCACTGGCCTTCTTCCTCCGTGGCAATTCGCATCAATGATGCCCTCGACCAACCTGCTTCTGGTTTAGCTGCTCGGTAATTTGCTGTTCCAGACTCTTCCAGTGTTTTGCTTACATCTTCACTGGCTTGAGAGCAGGCTGTACGTGTTACAAACATACCCGTGTACAGCAATCTGGCAGGTCTCTTCAAGCTTCAAAGTTCACATCATTGCGCCGGTATATACTTATACGCACATCAATGTACGGGAGTCCGAAACCCCCGATACGGTGAGCCGGGATACAATTATGATTAGGTTGCCACACTCTAGTTCCCGCCGGAGGGCCAAGTTCACGGTTTCTGCCTTTAGAGGGCCTTGGGACGCCCACTACTAGCTCCGGTGGACCTTCCCGGAGAGTGTCTGAAGCCCGACCGTGACTACCGGACACGATCATGGCATCGTTCTGCAAGCAGATTTTAAAACACTCGTGTGCGTCGGTCGGCTCAATTGAGGTTCGGAAGTTGTGTCTGCCCGTCCCGTCTGACATCCGTGAAATCCCTCTTGGGTAATCTCCACGGACCGGAACGCCCATTTCGCCCAAGATGCCAAATCGACTCGACTACGTATAAACCAATAAAACGACGACTTGTTATCAGCTTTCCGGCCATCCCCACAACATGGACCGACCTAGTTTCCTCTCGCGAGCAGAAACAGGCGGAACATTCTGCTGGCGTGTAGTACGACATGTTCCACGTTCGCTTCGCATCTTTTGATCTTGAACATCACTCGTTTCCTCCCGAGTCGCTGACGCGCTTTTCCAAGATAGGCTCACTAACAAATAACCGTGCCACAAAAGCAAAAGGCGGCTTCCACTCTACCCCCCTCTTTAAACATTGATGCATTGATTCGGACGCACAAACTACATGCAATCGGCTGGCGTTCGTTACCGCATCTGGCGAAGTCGAACAAACGCCTTCCGACGGCCTGGTCGTTCGGAAACCGGGACCCACCGCACTAGTGATCAGTCCCCATGCCAGCATCCAAACCCAAACTCTATTATTGTTATGCTGATTCGCTACCGATTTTTTTTTTCATCTCCGTGACACACGATTTCGCTAAATGGATGTGGCGCGTATGTATTCTGCTCTCGTGAGCATCGCATGCGTATGTATTTTATCGCCTCTTCGTCTCTGCTTATCCGATGGTGGCTTGATGGCGAACCCTGCCGAGTTCTAACGCGACGTACGAAGCGTGCGCGTGCGTTAATGGGTATTCGTCTAGATTCATCAATATGTCCCAAAATCGATCATGGCACGCCGGTTTGTTCGGTGCTACAGCCGAGTCTGATGAGTTGAAGCATCAAACGTCTTTGTTACGTCGTCCCCATGTCGACGTCACGCCAAGTTCCGACGCTCACTTCGAGTCCAAATTTCAAGGAGATAAGTGGAAAAAAGGGGGGGTTTTATTTCACGTCTGTCACGTTGTTCTGTCGTTCCGCGAGACCACGACTGATCCAGGCCTTGTTTGTTGACGTCCTGCTATCCTTTTTTGACGTTGGCATTCGTTCAACTCCACTAGGAATGACGGGAAACGTGATGTGAGGGGGCGTCCATCCGAGTGCATCAAGACGGACGAGAAGCTGTCCTGTAACGCATCATTTTCGCAACGTAACGTGGTGCCACCACGCCAAGTTTTGATGAATTGATCGTCTCATTGCCTCTTTATTTCTCGATGGGGTTGTCACCGGAGAACCGTGTGGCCGACCGACTACTCTCTGTTGACGGCACCTGATCCGGACACAAACGCAAGTACTTGACGTTCGTTCGCAGTAACCGTGCTTTCAAGTTTCGGAGGAAGGAACGGGCGGATGGAGGGTTTGAATTCGGCGGATGTCGGGGAGGGGAGGTACTTCAAGTCCGTTGGCGTTGAGAGCCGCTGATCTTCATCATGCATTTGAATCATCATCAATCAGATGGCAGGACAAAGTTCAGCAGTTTCGAGAAGCCTCCTCGCGATGAAGATCATACCGTGTCCATTGATGGTGATGTGACCCGAGACTCCAATCCGAATCAAAACAACGTCTGACGGGAGCGAAAAGCGAACAAACGACCAAAAGTTATCTGGAGCGTCGCATTGATGGCAACCATCGATGATCGACAAAGCCCAACGACGGCCGACGAGGACGCCCCAAACGCTTTCCAGCCACTATTTAGTGACTCGTATCGTGCCAATCACCACCAGCATCAGCATCAACATCACTTCAGTGAAGTTCGCCGCACTCTCAGGCTCGTGATTAATTCGTCACGCGTTCTAACTTCTATGCGACGACGTTGGCTATGTGTCTACTTGTGTGTTTTAGTCTCGGGTACAAGATCCGTCGGTTCTCCGAGTCGGTGAGGCTAGTGGATGGTCGCCTGCCACTGCCCGTCAAGTTCGACGGCCGGCATCTGGAGTTACTAGTGGGTCAATCACAGTCAGGCCCGAAGTTCAGGCCAAGAGAATCTGCCTTAGGACGCGCATCACGCGATGTACCGCTCTCTTGCTGTGTATTAATGATACTCTTGTGTACGAATCAAACAGCTGCGGTGAACGTACGTTTGCCCGTCGACTTTGAAGGGAAACCTATGCAAAGAGAAACTCTGGAGAGAGTTATCAGGCCTTCGGGCGTCAGCCCGATCGAGTGGGCCACCAGTCAGTGAACTCGCCGTACGGCTCAAGATCGAAAATGTGACAAACTTCCCCCCACTTCGACCCTCTTTACCCTTAGTAGTGCTTGTAAATTCGCAAGCGAAGAGTCTTCTTCTAATCACTGGGCGACCGTCACGCATCCACTATGTGATCCGATCCAATGGATCGACAAATATTGGCGGAAGTAAACTACGGCCGTGCCACGGCGCCTTATTAGTTGTTCAATCCCTCAGTGTGAAATTGGATGCGGCGTGGGTCCGAAAGAGTAGTTGATTTCCAAGAATGTGTATGACTCAAATCAGTGCCTACTAGATTCGATTACAGTAAGTAAATAATAATGAAGACGACAAAAGAGCGTGAACGGCAGCGGCTGTAAATAAGCCCAGTACTTGGGAATAGGTGATCTAGTGAGTAGCTGGTGTCAGTCCAGTCCGAAGGAGTGGCATGTCGCCATTGGCGACGAGTTGACAAGGCAACAAATGTTCGATAAGAGGAACAAGGAGAGAAAAAGACATGATCCAGAGATAGAAACAAACGGGACAACGTGAGCAACACGCTGAAAAGCCGAGCGAGTGGCCTATTTCTTCTTCATGTTGTTGGTAATGACAACCGCAAGAATGATGGCGATGATAGCAAGGATGATGAGCGTAAGGAAGAAGCAGATCCACCGCTTCTTCCTTGCGGCGCGAGCAGAAACAACGGCTTTATCCGTGTGGCCAACTCTGGAGCGTAGATGTTAGAGGTACAGTGCAGGACGGAGGAGAATGCATCCTATACCCAGTTTCCAGATCCTTCTCCACACTCGCCGCGGTTGTTTCGATGTTGTCAATTACTTCATTTTGTTGCTCTACCATGATGCTCATCTGCACGACAATTGATCTAGGTTCAGTATCATGGCACCAAACATCATCATTCGACGCACATCATTGAAGAGTTGTGCAAGTTCTGCAATAGTCTGCTCGATCCGCTGGATATCCTGGTGCCGTGCTTGTACCTCTCGGTAAGCAGCTCTTGATTCACCATAACGATTCGAGTTCATCAACTAACTCGAGTTAGCCCGAGCCTTCAGGATGCACACTGCAAATACATACAGCTTGGCTGAAGATTTGACCACCAGACTCGTCGTTCACCACTGCCCGAATCTCTTCCGGTGTGGCATCCGGTTTGACTGAACATCGTCCGAATCGAACCCTGAGATAAACAGACGCCGGTGGGGCGAAAGCAAAACTCACCGATCCGGAACTGGCGTTCCATCCGCAGCTTGTACTTTTGTCGGTATTGTTGTTCCACTTGTTGATAGTTTTGGATTGCATCCACGAATTTGGACTTGATGAGCGCGGTCTAGGACGAAAGCCCGATCTGTCAACGCATGCCTTACTCCCCCGTGTCCATTCTCACCTGTTGTTTCCGAACCTGCGCATCTCGTCCACGACCGGGTTGCCTCTCCAATGCTTGGACGCGGCGTTTCAACGTAGCGCTCAGTGCACTGGTTTCATCCACGAGTTCGGCCAACTGTGCAGCATTCTGCTGTGCGACCGCATCGTCGGTGTTGTTCAGTGTCCGCGAATGAAGGTCTTCAATACGGGCGACATTGGAATTGAACGTCCTGAGACTGTCTTGGAAGGAAGATATCTATAGCGATAACATTGAGAAGGAATGAACGAAAGCATGGGCGCGCAAGGAGACGGAAAGGTTGGACGGACGACGAGTCGTGGATCAGCGGCTATCCAGCGGTTAAGACGGCGTACGTACTTCAGCGTAAAAAGCACTCATGTCTCCTGGGTCCGCCCCGCCTGGGCCCGTGGAGAAGTTGGGGGTGGTATCTCTGACGTCAGACATCTCGTACGCGGTGTCGTCCTGGCGAGTGTATGGGTTAGCTCGGTATTGGCTAAGTGGGTAGGTTGTAAGCAATGCGTTCTTTGGATGCAGGAGCGGGGTAACTCACCCGCCCTGTTGCTGCGCCTATGAAAGCCAAAGGACGACGTTCAGCAGGGCGTCAAGAAAGGATATAAAGTGATATACTGACTCTCATTGCTGCTAACCTGTCCATGGTATCGTCGTGATGAAAATAAGTAGTAGAACAAGTTTCTGCGAGACGGACAACGTGCAATCCTTTCTACGCGTTACAACCAAACGATTACAAACAACCGCTGGAATAGAAATAGAATTGCGCAGCCCAACTGGATTCGTTGAATCGCCTTCAAGTTCACTCCCGCCTGCCACTACTTACTGTTTACGAGGTTCGAAATTCAAATATTCATGCTTGAAAGCCTGTCCAATCCGCAGAAAACAAACGGAAACACTTTCTTGATGAGAGGAACCCAAGTTGGCAAGGTGGAGACCGTACAGCCAAATTTATACGTCTTGGACACAACGCTCAGGCTCTTGGCACCGCCAAGATTTATTTTATTCCTCCTTGACCAGTACTATGGACCGCCGTCGTTCGAGTACCACGTCACTGAGAAGCCTTACAAGTGACACAATGAGAGGACGATGCACCGGCTCGGCGACGCTTATTGTGGCAAAACAGACCAAATTCTTGTCCTCAGATCTCTTTCACACACCGAAAAAAAAGAGGCACCAGGGGCCTACAAAGTGCCAAGTGGTATCAACCGACTGTCCTGTGCTGGTCACCTCGGCACTGCAAGCTGCAGCCATGTAATTATGATGCTGTGCTCCTACGGATCACCGATTTACCGTTGCGGCGTGCTACTAAGATTACTACCGGTCTGACCAACGTGATCGATAGGGCGGCCCAACCTCTGAAGTAAATGTAGGTGGCCAAGGGACGCAGTCAAGATTCGGATATGAGCCTGCTCCGCAGCGACGCTCCAGGACTGGCGCATTGAACAGCCTCAAGGCTTATACATCCTCCTGCATCTTGCAAGTCTTCGTTTTGTCCGTCGACGGCAGACAAGTTCGAGTGTCACATCATGAACCCGGCCGGAACGGCGTTCAAACGCGCCATTGAAGCGCGAGCGTGAGTCAGTTCAGTCAGCCAGTCAGAGTTCAGCGGGCGGGAATGCAACTGGAAGGGAGGGTGCAGAGGTATACATACGCTGCCAAAGATCCAACTCGATTTCCCTCTCAACAGCTCCAACGAGTTCGGGCCCTTTATCTGTGCGCACCACGATACTCCGAGTCGACCTGGTACTAAATAATCCCGTCAATGCCAAGCTCCCCACATCAGAAACTCAACGATATATCGATAAAATTCCGATCGCCGATGCTTCCGGCCCTGAGGGACATAAACCCGAGTTCGTGCGCGAGGAACTCGCAGCGAAGGCACTTTTTAGACTGCGGAGGGGCAGGACCGAGACGCACGGGACGACGAACTACATCAATGGCAGAGGTAGGTTAGTGAGCAGATTGGTTGTGATATCAGTCCAGTCCGAAGGAGTGGCAACGAATTGACAAACTGTAACGTGATATCCGATGAAAGGAACAAGGAAACAAAAGGTCATAAAACCAGAGACGGTGACCAAAGAGGCATCGCCGCGTGCGACACGCTCAAAAACCAAACGATTGACCTAGTTATGAGTAGTCTTGACGATGGTGACGACAATCACAATAACCATGACGGTAACAATGATACTGCCTATAATGATGCAGATCCACAGCCTTTTCGTTGTGACGCGAGCAGAAACAACGGCCATACTCGCGCGGGCAAGTCTGGAGTGGAAACGTTAGATGTGCAACAGGGAACAAAGGGGAATGCATCCCATACTCTGCTTCTAAATCTCGTTCGAAGGTCACCGCTGTCGTTTCGATATTGTCAATGGCCTCACTCTGTGGATTTACCATGATGTTCATCTGCACACATTCAATAGCATGCCATCAGAAATCACTGTTCGACGTACATCATTGTAGAGTTGTGTAAGTTCGGCGATAGTTTGCTCGATCCGCTGGATATCTTGGTGCCGCGCTTGTACCTTGGCAGGCTCTCGGTAGGCGGCCCTCGAGTCACCATGCGAGTTCAAGTCCGTCAACTAAGTCGAGTCAGTTCAAGAGCCTTCAGGATGCAGGCTGAGAATCCCTACAGCTTGGCTGAAGATTTGACCACCAGACTTGTCATTCACCACCGCCCGTATCTCTTCTGGCGTGGCATCCGGTTTAACTAGGCATCGCCCGAGCCGAATTCTTTAGACACACAAACCACACCCGCGCGAAAGCAAAATTCACCAATCTTGAATTGTTGCTCCATCCACAGCCTGTATTCTTGTCGGTATCGTTCTTCCACTTGCTTATAGTTTTGAATTGCATCCAGGAATTTGGATTTGATGAGTGCGGTCTAGGACGAAAGTCAACCGTCAGCGTCATTGCATGCCTGACTCCCCCGAGTCTCCCACTCCTCCCGCTTCTGACCTGTTGTGTCCGAACCCGAACATCCTGTTCGCCGCTGGGTAGCCTCTCCAACGCCTGAATACGCTGTTTCAACGTCGCGCTCAGCACACTCAGTGCGGTCGTCTCCTCTACGAGTTCCGCTAAAAGCGCGGCACTTCGCTGGGAGATTGCATCCTCGGTGTTGTTCAGTGACTGCGAGTGAAGGTTGTCGATCCGGGCAACATTGGAATTGAATGTCTTCAGGCCGCCTTGTAGGGAAGAGATCTCCGAGTACATGTTATCCATAGCACACGTCAGCGTTCACCCACAAACGTTAGCCGTCACCCGGGTAGACGCTGATTCGGGGTTCGCACGTCTAACACTGTCAATGGGAACGACAGGACCGACGGGGGGGGACCTTAGGCCTGGCCTGGCGGAGCATTTTTGGAATCAGGGAAGCGGTGGGGCAGGGCCTCTACTACCGAGTACGTCCCACACAGGGTCTGACCCCAAAAGGGACGAAAATGGAATCAAAAAAAAAAAAGGGGGGGGGAAGTCTACTAGTATCACTCCCCAATGTATGGGTTAGAAGAGAGTTTGGGTTATGTGGGGTATGGGTTACAAGGGAGTCGACTGTAGTATCACTCCCCAAGGACTGAGCCTCCCCACTAGTTGGCCGGTTTCTGAAAACGACCACTACCTCTCTAACAACAATTGTTCCCCTCAATCCCGCCTCATCTAAGACACATTCTGAGGCCACGCGAAGTTGAATGGTATCAATACAATCAATGCTCGTTGAGATAGAAAAAACGATGTGACAATGGGCCGTGACGGCCATGCCGAGTACTGCCGCAGTGGAGTATGGCTCTAGCCTCGACGGACGTTGATTCGTTCGACTCCGTCAGTGTCCCTGTCATGAGCGGAGATTAAAATTGTACGGTATGACACGCATTACTTCACGTGACATTGTCTGACTCGCCGCTCAGTACTCAGTCCTTGGGTAGTATAACCGGCATAACGAATAACGAATGCATAAGCACTGAATATTGATATCAGTCCGGTCCGAAGGAGTGGCAACGAATTGAGAAGGTAACGTGGTGTCCGATAAGAGGAACAAGGAAACAAAAAGTCATAAAACCAGAGACGGTGACCAAAGAGGCATCGCGTGCGACATGCTCAAAATCAAAACGATAGGCCTATAGATGGTCCGTAATTCTGACGATGGCGACGACAACCACAACAACGAAGACGATAGAAATCATAATGATCCGCAGCCTATACGTTGCGACGCGAGGAGAGACAGCGGCCATACTCGCGCGGGTAGGTCTGGAGCGGAGACGTTAGATGTACGACAGGGAACAGAGGGAAAATCCCATACTTTGCTTCCAAATCTCGTTCGAAGGTTTTGTAGAGTTGTGTAAGTTCGGCGATAGTTTGCTCGATCCGCTGGATATCTTGGTGCCGCGCTTGTACCTCTCGGTAAGCAGCTCTCGAGTCATCATGCGAGTTCAAGTCCGTCAACTAAGTCGAGTCAGTCAATTCAAGGGTCTTCAGGATGCAGGCTGAGAATCCCTACAGCTTGACTGAAGATTTGACCACCAGACTTGTCATTCACCACCGCTCGTATCTCTTCCGGCGTGGCATCCGGTTTAACTAGACATCGCCCGAGCCGAACTCTTTAGACAGACAAACCACACCCGCGCGAAAGCAAAACTCACCAATCTTGAATTGTTGCTCCATCCACAGCCTGTATCTTTGTCGGTATCGTTCTTCCACTTGCTTATAGTTTTGGATCGCATCCAGAAATTTGGATCTGATGAGTGCGGTCTAGGACGAAAGTCAACCGTCAGCGTCATTGCATGCCTGACTCCCCCTCGAGTCTCCCACTCCTCCCGCTTCTGACCTGTTGTGTCCGAACCCGAACATCCCGTTCATGACTGGGTAGCCTCTCCAACACCTGGATACGCTGTTTCAACGTCGCGCTCAGCACACTCAGTGCGGTCGTCTCCTCTACGAGTTCCGCTAAAAGCGCGGCACTTCGCTGGGAGATCGCATCCTCGGTGTTGTTCAGTGACTGCGAGTGAAGGTTGCCGATTCGGACAACGTTGGAATTGAATGTCTTCAGACCGTCTTGAAGGGAAGAGATCTATAACCGGCATTACGATTCATAAAGGAAGAATAACGAATGATGCATGAGCACTGGGAGACGAGCAGATGGAGTACGGACCTCGGCGTAAAAAGCACCCACATCTCTTGTGTCCGCCCCACCCGCACCTGCGGTGAGGTTGGTAGTGCTGTCTTCGACGTTAGACATCTCGTATGCGGTGTCGTTCTGGCGAGTGTATGAAATAGCTCGGTATGGGCTATGTGGGTGGATCATAATGCGTTCATGGGATGCGAGGGAGCCGGATAACTCACCCGCCCTGTAAACAATAAAGTGAACGACGCTCAGCGCTCAGCACGGAGTCAAGGAAGAGGAGAAATCAATACTGGAAGCACAGTTCCGAAATATTACCTCAGGCATACTAGCAAAGTACTTTCATGTCCTTAAACTGGTCAGTCCAAACCTCTGTGATCGGAAGGCGTACATTCAAGATGCCATTGCTACGTATGCATGTTTCTATATCGGAATTCAGTTAGAATCAGGAAGATGCAGCGTCCAACGCAGCCCGCAGGACGGAAATCTGCCTGTTCAGCGTCTCCCTGCTCGGGCCGCCGATCGCCCTGCGCCTCTCCACGCTCGCCTCGAAATCAAACACGTCCAAGACGTCCTCTTCGAACGCTCCATGCAGCTCCTTGAAGTCCTGCACCGAGAGCGCATCGAGCTGGCACCGACGTGCCTCCGCGAGTGCCACTGCGCGTCCTGAGACGTGGTGTGTCTCTCGGAATGGTACCTGTGCGTGCAAGCGATCAGAGGGTCGGGGTCAACGCGCGAGCGACGAAAGCACGTACCCCCTTGCGGACGAGGTAATCCGCGAGATCCGTCGCGAGCACGTCCATGGTCAACGCGGCCCGCATCTTGTCCGCGTGCACCTACCCCACCACGCGCGTCATTGTCAACCGCCCCGTCCGACTAACGTTACATTTTGACACGCACCGTCATCGTGGCGACCACGCCCTCGGCAATCTTAAGCGACGCACCGACATTGTCGACCGTGTCGAACAACGGTTCCTTGTCCTCCTGCAAATCCTTGTTGTACGTCGAGGGTAGACCTTTGAGTGTCATCATGAACCCGGCCATCTTTTAAGAACGAAAGCGCGTGCGTCAGTCAGTCAGTTCAACAGCGGGCAGGATCTGGGAGAGAGGACGCAGCGCTATACGCACGTTACCAAAGATCCGACCCGACTTGCCCCTCAACAACTCCAACGAATCCGGGTTCTTTTTCTGCGGCATGATGCTCGACCCAGTACTAATCACCCCGTCAACGTCCGTCCGCCTCATACCCACTGTGATGACGCACCTATACGCATCGCTCAACGTGACGAACCCAAACTCGGCCGTCGAATACACGACCAGATCCTCCGCCAACCGACTCATATGCGTCATCGTCAAGCTCGCCCACATCAGAAACTCAACGATAAAGTCCCGATCGCCGACGCCCCACATGCTGTTCTCGGCTAGGGACGCAAACCCGAGTTCGCGCGCGAGAAACTCGCGGTCGACCGCGAACGGGTTGCCGGCGAGGGCTCCGCTGCCGAGGGGAAGCACCGAGACCCGCGGGACGAGTTGGCGCAAGCGGTCGAGGTCGGCGTTGAACGAAAAGGCGTGCGAAAGAAGAAAGTGTGACCACCGGATCGGTTGACCGCGCTGGCAACTTCCATCAGCACTTGACATCTCACACCCTAGTGTGTTGCCTTTCACTCACCTGAAGATGCGTATACCCGGGCAACAGGATGTCTCGCTCCTTGTCTGCACGCTCGACCATGACGCGAATAAGCCCGACGAGGCTGGCCTGCACGTCCACGACTTGGCCCAGCAACCACAACCGCATGTCGGTCGCCACTTGGTCGTTCCGCGAACGGCCCGTGTGTAGCTTACCCCCCAGCGGTCCGATTAACTCGCTTAGCCTTCGTTCGTTGGCGGTGTGAATGTCTTCGTCGTCCAGTGCGGGCGTAAACTAAATCCCGCACCATCGAGTCAGCAAATCGGAAGACGACCGGATGAGATGATTCGCATCAACGCCAGTATGCGTTCGCGTGCCAATCGACGCTAACAAAACTCACCTGTCCGTTCTCCCACTCCCTCCCAACAGCCTGCAATCCCTCGATCATCTTACGCTCTTCCTCCGCCGTCAAAATCCCTACACGCGTGAGCGCCTTGGCATACGCGATCGACCCTTGGATGTCAGCAGCGTGCATCCGCTGGTCGTATTTGAGCGACTGATTGAAGTTGTGCATCCTGTCACGTTGATCGGCCGTCAGCGTCCACCCATCGACACACAATACGAAAAGAAATGCAAAGAGGGAAAAGGCGATTCAACGCACAGCGGATCCGTCTTGCCAGTGAACCGGCCTCCCCATAGCTTTTGTTTCGTCGGTTGATCGGCCATCACGTTCGTCTAGTCTTCTGTGGATGTGTTTGCGTGTATAATCTACGATCGAGTGCAGATTCTGTTATAACGCGTCTCGGTGAGATCGTTCACACCCAGATATACCTTGTTGGGACAAGCGTGCAACTGGCGGAGCGAACGTCCGATAGATCCTGATCGCCCATCATTCGCGTTTGTGCTCGACTGAGGTGACCACGCAGAGTCGACGATGCAATGAATATGATATCTATGGCCCATTATATCAATACATGAATAGAAGGCGGCTCCGATGAGTATTTTATATATAATTGTTCCGAGCTGTGCAAGTCGAATGCCATGTAGCCAATGTTGACTAAATATAATCCTTCGGGCTTTTCTGTGTACAATCATTCGTGGCCCGTGGCTGTAAGGTGGATAGGATAGAGGCACTAGTATGGATGAGACAGGAGATGGTGGCAAAAGATGGTGTGTGGGATGAAATGAAGTCATTGCCCTGGAATGCATGGATCATGAATATTTACAAAAGAAAACAAGATGAACAGGTCAGCAGCTCCGACAGCGAACTCCGCGGAGGTAGAGGAGGTAAGCAAGACAATGAAAGCAACGTGGAGCGCCAAAGGTGATGGGAGAATGAATGTATGGCATCCAAAGCCGAAAAATGGTGGTGGATAGTTGGACTCATGGAGTTGCCTCGAAAGAAGGACGCATGTCTTGACAGCATGGTGACTCATCGGAGTGGTAGACGTTTTAGCGATCGTTGGTGGCTTGATCGATCGATAACCGACACACAGAGACCTGTGGCCATCGATCCGCGAGGATATCGCGAGGCATATCGAGGAAAAAGGCCTTCTTCTGTTGGGCCCCCGATCTCCAAGCCCTCCTCTGCGCTACGAGACTCAAAAAAACCTCTTCTTGCTGCTCTTCTCGTCTGCTGGGATGCGGACGTGCGCGTGGGTAGGTTCTTGCATGTCCGTACAAGTATCGATGCTGTTGATCCAGGAATCGCCAACGGTTTCATCGTACTCTTCGTCGCTGTCCTGTTCGTCCTCATCGCAGTCGTCCCCATCGCCTTCCAAATCATCCTCGGATTCTGGATGCCTCTCACAACCACACTTTTCGCCTTCCTCGAGTGCAATAATACCACCGCCCTCACATCCACCCCAAAGTAGTTGGCCCATCGTTGTACGCGCTTTCGCATCGAAGCATAGCATACGACGGAGCGCAGGCCGTGTTTCACGCGGAAGTAGACGGAACACCGAGTTTGGGGAAGTGAGCGACTCAGTGCGCTTGCGTGTGGCTCCCTTTGCAGTTGCGTGCTTTCCAGCTTGCTGCGATGTCTGAGGTGGTGAACCGGATATCGGAGGAGATGGTGCTGGGCGGGTCGGCTGCGGCTCCGAAGACGGAAAATGTTTGGGTGGTGGGGATGACCGTTCCAATGTTATACGATCCACCCCTCCTTCCGCGTCGACAATTTCGGCGCTGATCGTCGGTGGACACGCGCAATGGACAGCACGCCATTGCTCAGTGCAACCGGGTAGCGGACTATGCACAGGTAGGCTCTCCGTCGACAAACCTGGTCGACCGAGCCCCAACACACTCTTGTCCATCTCTGCCCCGCAGCCGCCGACGATACCGCGGATATGGTGCGGTTTCCCTGGCGGAGGGAGAGTGGTGGTACTCATGCTCTGCCCGGGGCTCATCAGTGCCTGCTTCGTTAGGCCGGTGGCTTCCTCCCGTCTCCGCTCGTCGTCTTCAGCGCCAAGAGAGGAAGAACCAGAATGGGAACGCGAGGTGCTCGAAGTAATCGTGGGTGGGTAAGGGTAGGTGCTTTCCGTAAACCTGCTCGTCATGCTAAGGAGAGACTTGGCATCGTCAGTCAGAAGCGAGGTAGGCGCAAGCGAGCCAGCGCGTTCTGCAATATACGGGTTGGGCAAGATTCAGCACGTAAAGAGACCGATTTATCAAGCGAGTACACACCGCCAGTAGTTGATGGAGTCGAGGTCGTGGCACTGTTCGTCGATGGAACGGTCAAGTGACTAGACCCGTTGAGTGCTGATTTCATATCCCGCGCAGCAGGCTTGTGTCTGCCCTTGTTTGCACCGTAACCCGCACGACGATTCGAGCGACCGGGACGTGATCTATAGGACTCGAGTGGGTTCTCACCTTCTGCTTCGAGGAAGGCGCGGAAAGATGCGTCACGTTCGCGATCGGGAACGGCCCAAGGAAAGCGCCGCAATATCATGCACACCTAGTGATGCCAAGATGAGCACTGGTTTTACGTGATGAACAAGCGAAAATAATAAGGCTAAGAGCCAAGTCCACGCCAAGCAACGGAAGAGTAAAGTTAACGGCAGAGCCACAAGAAACGTAACTCACGAAAATGACACCAACACTCCACACATCGGTTTTGCGTGGATCATAACTGCCGCCCGCCAGAACTTCGGGTGCCAAGTATGGGTCGCTGCCGACTATTCCAGAAGCCTTGATTAGGCGACCATGTGTATGTGGCGCGGGGGCGTTTGGCTGGGCGCCCGCATAACCCACCACGGGCGTTGTCGTGCCCTTTGCGGCGCCGGAAGTATTTGGGGCAGAGCCACCCATATCGGAGCCCGGATATGCAAAGACGACTGCGGTGCCAAAGTCGATGAGCTTGACGACGTTTCCATGGGTGAGGACACAATTGTCAAGTTTGAGATCGCGATGTGCGAGACCTAATGAATGGAGGTAGGCAACGCCATTGCATATCTGACGGAAGACACATAAGATTTCTGGACGGAGCATCTTGCCAGACATGACGACGGAGAAGAGGTCGTATGGGGCATACTCCATGACCTAGAAAAGATAAGACGGTTGGTGACAAGGGAGACGGATGGGAACATACCTCATAGTAGTGGCCATGATCGCAGACAATGTCGACGGTCTCGATGACATTGACGTGCTTGAGACAGGCGCCAACGCAAAACTCGGCACGGACTTTTTTCTCGTACTCGCGTTCGGTTTCGCCGGTGCGACGAGGACGGAACTCCTTTACAGCATAGACTGCGCCTCCAGCCTTGGCACGGCCACGGATAAGACGAACAGTGCCGCCTGCGCCAGAGCCAAGAATACGACCCCATTTGCCGTACTTCTTGGCGATGTGAGCGTGAGTGGCCGAAGAAAGGGAAGGTACGGGATGGGAGGACGAGGTTGCCATAGGCTCGGGGGTGGTGGGAGGAGAGTTGGAAGTGCGTTTAGAGGAAACAGTGGAGGAAGGGGAAGGGGTCTTTGGGGAGAGGAAGGTTGGTTGGTGCTTGTCCTTGTGGTTGAAGGCCTTGTTGACGAGGGCTGCCAAGAGGTTATGGTGATCCTTGTCCTTTGGTAAGGGAGGATCTGCAGGGATGAGTGCAGGGACGACGTCGATGACAGAGGAGGTGTCAAAATCTAGGCCTCTGCGCTGTTGCTGTGGCTGGAGGTGAGGCTCCGCAGGTGTATGTGGGGAGGTAGAGTTGGGGGAGCTCTGGTCTGAGGACTGGGAGGCGCTAGATGCGGCAGACGACTGGTGGGGATGGGGGATGTGGTGGTTGAGGAAGCGCTTGAGGTCGTGGAGCGGGCCGTGCTTAGGAAGTGGGGAAGGAGGATTGGGAGAGCGGGTGCGGGAAGGGGTAGGGGTGTAGAATGGGATGCGACTACGCAAGCGGGAGCGGGCGGAGGGCGATGGGGAAGGGTCTATAAGCACGGTGTCGGTGACCTGGAAAGGTGTGAGCGGGATGCGGGCAACGACGAGGATGTGTGCCTGTGTCGGGGCGGGGTCGGGAGTTGAGTCGAAGGGGTGCATGGGATTAGCTGAGAGCATCGTGGACCAAGTCCAAGTTGGAGTGGAGGGGAGACAAGTAGAACGGGAAAGTTTCTATATCGGGATGAAGCGGACCGAGGCTTAGCCGTACGTCATCACAAAGTCGGCCGAATGTGACAATTAGCCGATGAGCAAATCAATTTATTTATTTATTTAGATTTATTCAGATCTGTCCATCACATCACTTGTCACAATGTGACATCCCTCAGATAAGCTGGACACGTGTCTCAACGCCCATGCAATACAAGCTGTGTATATATAGCTCGCTTTTCCCGATCTCCCCCGCCTTGCTCACGCTCATCCGATATCCTCCGCGTCCCTCTTGCGCTTCATTTCCTTTGACACCTTGTGCTGAGCAGATTCGTGCTTCGCCAGCTCAGGCGGCACCTTGGATACGGGCGACTTCGATATCTCTGTATAGAAAACCACGTCGGCGTTAGTGCGCAGCGAATGGGATGCGGGGAAAGAGAGGTAATGCGGGGTATCCTGTCACATCACGGCGATAATTCACGTAAACTTGCCCACCGGGGGCCCATTTCCCTCTGACAGTGCAGGGGCGGCCAGCGCCGCAGGGTGACCTAATTAATCCGGCGCGGAACCGAACACCCCCCAAGGGCCTCCAAGTGAGCGGCGGAAATTCAGCAGCACACTGCGTGTGTTGCGAAGGGCGACGGAAATGCGTGCAAAAGAAAAGTGACGCCAAATGAAAAGGCAAAGAACACGGCGGCGCTACGCTCAAATGAGATCGAAGCTGTGATCGTACCTTGTTTGAGGTCGTACCTGCACGGGGTTTAACGAGACGATCAACCACGGAGGAGCAACTACGTACATCACTTCGTCATCGTCGTTGGACAAAAAGGTGATCGATGTCCCTAGTTTCCCAGCACGTCCAGTTCGACCTAGGAACCCCAGTATGTCATTGTCAGCAATGATGCAACCATCGGACCGCGCGGACACTTACCAATCCGATGTACATATGCTTCGATCGTACCCGCCATTTGATAATTGATGACTAAACTGACGTCTTGCACGTCGATACCGCGTCCTGCCAGGTCTGTAGCCACAAGAATGTCAGCCTCTCCCGACCGCAACGATTGCAGCGACGCCTCGCGCTGCTCTTGAGTCTTGCCAGAGTGCAAAGTTGCTGCAGTCCACTGCCACATACGTATCAGTCACAATTCGATAATAGCTCACAGAGAAGACGCACCCCAGCTCGTGACAGATCCTTGGCCACCATGTCTGCAGTCTTCTTCTGATTGACAAACGCGATGATCGGAGAAGCAAACTGGCCACTGTTGAGGATCTCCAGCATACGTTGCCTGCCCGCGCAGATCAATCAGCTCTAATCGCGAGCAACCCAAACGGTCCACGTACTTTTTCTTTTCGTCTCCGGTGACGAACTCGACGCGTTGCTCGACCGTGTCGACCGCTCGTCCTGCCTCGCCGATCGTAATCGTCGCAGGTCTCTTCAAATACTTTCTTGCCAAGCGCTCCACCGCGGGGGGCATCGTCGCTGAAAACAACGTCGTCACTCTTGTGCGGCCCTTGGCCACTGTACTATCCTCGCCGTCTACATCCATCGCATCTCCCCTCCCTGTGAACCCCTCTGGCTCGCCTTCCATCAGCTCGGCAGGCAGCTTGTCAAGGATGAACAGCAGGTCTGCCTCAAATCCGAGGTGAACCATACGGTCCGCTTCGTCCATTACAATGTACCGGCACTGAGAAAGAACGATCACATGTCGTTCAATCACATCTTTCAGACGACCTGGTGTAGCGATGATAATTTCCGCACCCTCGCGGAGGTTGAATTGTTGTTCTTCGACCGCGCGCTGGGATGCTTCCAGTCAAGCACAGAAAGAGAAGCAGAAACAGACAACGTACACCTCCGACAACAGACACGCAAGTAAATCCTAGCGGGCTTGCAAACTTGCGAGCTTCCGTCTCAATTTGTTGCGCCAGTTCACGAGTAGGAGCCATGATCAATGCATAAGGTCCGAGGTGGCGATTCTCGTCCGACAGAGGGGGTAGATTCGAGATGAACGTAAGCATGGGAATCACGAATGCTGCTGTCTTTCCCGAACCTGTACTGGGATTAGCAACGTTCTGCGAACTGCAGTGAGCTTGCCGCACCTGTCTCAGCTATGCCAATGATATCTCGGTTCTGCAAACCGATCGGAATGGCTTGTCGTTGAATGGGAGACGGTTCCTTGTAGCCAACCTTTTCTAAAACACCGAGTATGGTTTGTGGGATCGTAGACTCTGTCCAGGAGCGCAGCGGGTGAGG
Source organism: Leccinum barrowsii (assembly GCA_038092195.1). Taxonomy (NCBI): domain Eukaryota; kingdom Fungi; phylum Basidiomycota; class Agaricomycetes; order Boletales; family Boletaceae; genus Leccinum; species Leccinum barrowsii. Next base: position 42,366 of record JBBPPY010000059.1, read on the forward strand.
TATGGAACCGCCTGCGGGGGACGCAAGTTGATATATAGAGCGAGCCGTATAAAACCAATGCTCACCTCGAGCTGCAATACTGAAATCCTCCCTGAATATCCGCCAATCTCGTTCCTTCATCTCTGGAAGTGGTTTGTCCGACCAATGCCGTTCGTCAATACCACTCTTTGCGGCCTTCCTCCTTTCCATGACGTCTGCCAGGTTCACCTCCGAGCTAGTACCACTATATGTTGTCCCACCATCATCTATCCCGCCTACTCGCCCACGGCCAAACATCACCTGTGCACCCTGCCGATTTGCGCCTGCAGCAATGGGCGAGTCGTTCGTGAACGTGTCCTCTTCCTCCGCCCAGTCGAATACAAACTTTCTATCATTCATCTTCCGTATCTTGCGCTTCTTGTTCGTCACTCCCAAATATCGGTCCCGCAGCGCCGTGAGGTCTTTTTCTGTCATGGGTGGAACGTGTGGCGTACTGGACTCGGGAAGCGTCCCGTTGCCCGAGGGCGTGGACGAAGCAGGCGTAGACGTAGACGTCACATTCGATGATGGGCCGCTGGAGGGTTTCGCGCGGTCCGCGCGTGGGCCCGTTGGGATGTTTTCAAAGCCACCCCGGGACGGTTGAGCGCTCTGGGTAGCCCGACGATCGTCTTGTTGGTTGCCTCTACCTCTCCCGTCCCGTCTTCCATGTCGACTGTCCTTTTCCGGATGACCATATCTCTCCTTTTCTTCTTCTACACCAGAACGAATGAATATTCTGAGGTGGGTTACAGAGGGAGCGGAACTTACGACGGCTTGTGCTCCCATATCGTGATGCGCGTTCCTTTTCTCTCTCCCGCTGACGAATGATATCTGCCTCTCGCTCGAGCGCATCTCTGTCCTGCTTCGTTTTATCATTGCGCTCTCGCTGCTCATTGAGTTCAGCCGCCCGCTTGGCAATAGCGATCTTGGCACGCTCCTCCTTGGAGAGAAATTTAGGCTGACAAAAAACGAACCCATGTGAGCAAATGCCAGATCCTTGCGACACGAACATACCTTTGCAGCAGCCTCCTTTTCCTCCTTTTGTTTCTGCAGCAGCGTCTCGATGGAGAGAGGCTCGACGCGTCCGTCGCCCGCCATTGTCAGTAAGGCAGAGAGTGGTGTTACCTAATTAGGAAACAGGGCATGCCCAGTATAGTCACGTGACCACCAGACCTTTGGCTCATCGTCTGACACGACGAACACGCGCGCGTGCGCAGAGACCGATTGTGTCTGCTCGCGATCACAGGTGATCGGCGCCGACCATGCCCTTCCCGATGCCCTCCTCAACGACAAACCCAACTAGCAACATCGACTGGCGCGTACAGTCCCCCCGCCCAGGGACGCCCGAGCCGTCATCCCGACAGGGCCGTCGAAACAACCAACCGGACGCTCAACTTCTCGATGACGACGGCGCGGTCTCACAAAAGGTGCGGCGAATTCGGTCCGCATCATATCTCAGGGCTTAAAGGCATACTTTTTTTTTTTTTGGCAGCTTGAAGTATGTCTCAAGCACATCTTTACTAAATACTGCACCCCTGCTCCACCTCCACCGACCCCGTCACGCAAGACGCAAGGGCCGTCGTTGCTCGTGCCTCCAGAGGGCGCATATCTCACACAAGAAGGCTTGGACGCGTGGGCGCGCGATACCAACGGCGCGCCGTTTTCCCAGGAGACCAAGGACGAGCTCGTCGAGTTTCTTGATGTGACCACCGACGGTAGTCTAACGTACGTCCCCGTCCCCTCCGTTTACGCATCCGTGCCCGTACGAATGAAATCCATCGCATTATATAGCCTCAAGGGATTCATGCAGATATATCAACTACAAACCGAGAACGACGAAGAAGAGACGTGGCGAGATCTCGTGCGTGATTGGTCTTGTTGTCGAGTGTGACGATCCGAACGAGTGATGGCCCTGATAGTCTAACCACGGATTCGATCGAACGCTGACCCTCGTCTCCACGCGTCGAGAGGATGACATCGATCAACCTCCCGCGCCAGAGCCTGAGTCTATACCATTGGGCACGGAATCATGTACGCATCCTCCAGCCTGGTTTTGGTCGCTCGCTTGCTGATCGCTTCCCTTTGAACAGAATTTACCAACACCTATTTCACGATTCTCGTTCCGACGCTTCATCATACAATCTACGAAGATATAATGCCCGTGATGCAGTGGCCAAAGAGCCAATATATCCCTTCATTCGGTCGATACGGTCTTTTACGTCCTCCTTGCTCAACAAAAAAAAGTTCGTCATGACCAATGTGAATACACCCTTCACAATTGTTATTCCAGAAAGGAATCATTATCGTGACTCGACCTTTTCTCGTTGTCGATGTTCGGAATGCACTGAATAGAGTTCGCCACTAAAAGGGGTTATATTCCCTCGCTCGTTTTTCGCACACGAAACCCTGAGACTACTGGCGAGAGATACGCCCGACTTCATTTCGACCACCGCTCTGCTATGGTGACAGGGCCGATTCTGTGACTCACCGGCCCACTTCGCAAGCTTGATCCGGTCCTCCTGTGAGCGTACGGATATGAATAGCGGCCAATACAAAGATACGTTGACTTCTTTGAATAGATGTTGTTATATTCGGCGCACGTGGTCATACACGAGGCAGCAATCAACGTTACTAGTTAGGTTGCACTGCCAACGCGTACACGTGAGCAGCGGTGGAGGCTGTTCCGTCACTGTGTATGAGGTACATACCATGTGAGACCGGGCCGCCTCGGCCACGCTGATTTGGCTCGTTGTCGTTAGCGGAAG